>ML780728.1:771880-785981 GCA_009831015.1 Picea engelmannii
CACATGTTTAATGATGATTATCAATATTATATATAGATAGATAGATAGATAGATAGATAGATAGATACCACAATTATCACTTAGACCGAAATTTTATTTTTCCAGGCTGGGCGACATTTTATTAGGGAAATTGTTTTTAAATATTTCTTGTCACATTATTCTTTCTAAGGCCATATAGGTTTAATAACTTATTAGTTAACAACGTGAAGTGCCCTTCAGGACGCACTAGGTTCTCCAAGGGTGTCACTTGCCTCATTTTGTTTCCCTTGCACGCCATGCCCTTTAGGACGCACTACGTGCTCTAAGGGTGCCACTTGCCTCATTATGTTTTTCTTGCGCGACATGCCCTTCAGGACGCACTACGTGCTCCAGGGGTGCAACTCACCTCTTTCCATTTTTCTTGAGTAACGTGCCCTTCAGGTCACACGATGTGCCCTTCAGGTCGCACTACGTGCTCCAAGGGTGCCACTCACCTCTTGACTAACTTGGTAGACATCAAAAACCCCTGGACTCAATACTTCGTCAAGTGATCTTGTGGGAGACTAAGGGACTCTAAGGAATAAGGCCCCTTCCTTATTGCACTCCATTTAGAATCATTGTGAGCGATTGTCGCAGTCTTCCCTCACGACATCGTGGGTCTTCTCGAACTAGGTAATCATTAACCTACAACTCGAGCCACAGTGAGAGTGCTAGTAGGTTGTGGAAGGGTTGTTGTCCACACCTCTCCCTTAATGTCTCTGGTAGTCTTGCATGACCCCTCTACTCCACATGTGAGTCTGGTCGACAAGCTATCGTTAGCCTGCATCATCAACAGATCATTTTAGAATAAAATCCATAGTCATAACATCTAATCAGATGCACATATGTCATATATAGAACAATCAAACCCCATTAGTACACTCCCTGACTCGATCTGGATTCCAATGGTTTTTTCGATGCCTCAACATCCTTGAGGTCCAAATCCTGCATACTCAGGAGAACCAAGTCAATAGCACCGAGTCATAGTAATCTTGTTGGATGTCTATGTTCAGCCTTTACCTGTTGACATTCTAGACATCTAGCCACATAGTTGACTATGTATGCCTTCATTCCCTCCCAAAAGAATAAGGGTTTGAGTTCTACCCTCATCTTCGTGACTCTTGGTTGGGCCATGTACACTTCCTTGTGAGCCTCGTTTAGGATCAAACTCCTCAAGTTGTCGTTCAGTGGTACGTAAATCCAATTTTTAAACCTCAATAATCCATCATTGTCAAACATAAATCCTTCAAATCTTCGTACCATCATTGTGTTTTGTCTGATAAAATCCTCGACCTCTTTGTACCAGTCATCGTTGCACTGTAAAGTTAGAATCGTTTCATGTAGATTGGTCTAAAGAGGCAACACCAAAAATATGTGTGGTCTCTGATTCAATGCATCTGCCACTCAATTCATTGTTCCTTTTATGTAATAAATCTCGAAATCGTACTCGCTAAGCAATTCTGACAAACATCGTTGTCGCGCGTTCAGGTCGCTTTGCGTAAATATGTGTTGTAGTCCACAGTGGTATGTTTTTAGTTCAAATTTTCATCCAACAAGGTAGTGTCTCCAAACCTTCAAGGAATATACAATAGCTAACAACTCCAAATCATGTGTTACGTAGTTCTCCTCATGCCTTCTCAACTTCCTCGAGATGTAAGCGATCACTCAACTGTCTTGCATCAATAATTCACCTAAGCCTTCCTTGGACGCATCAGTGCATACCAAGAAGTCTGCATCCATGTCAGGGACCTTTGGTATCAGTGTCATTGTCAACATCTCTTTGAGCATCCAAAATTCTTCCGCGCATTTCTCGGTCCAAACAAACTTCTTGTTCTTCTTCTGCAATTCCGTAATCGGATTTGCTATCTTCGAAAATCCCTTGACAAACCGTCAATGGTATACTACTAAACCCATGAAGCTACACACTTCTGGGACATTCGTCGGTGCAGGCCATTCCATAATAGCCTCGACCTTTGTTGGATCCACGGTGATACCTTCGTCAAAGATGACATGCCCTAAGTAGTGAATCTTCGAATGATAAAATGAGCATTTGGACAACTTCCCATATAATTTGTGCTCTCACAGACACTGTAGTACCAAGCACAAGTGCTCTTCATTCTCCTCCTTCAACCGAGAGTAAATAAAAATATCGTCAATAAATACTTGGACGAACTTGTCCAAGTACTCGTGGAACACCCCGTTCATAAAACTCATAAATACCCCTGGGGCGTTTGTCAGTCCAAACAGTAAAACAATAAACTCATAATGTCCAAAACTTGTCTTAAAGGCGGTCATGTCATCCTCCTTGATCCGTAACTGGTGATACCCTAATCGCAAATTGATCTTTGAAAACACCGTCGCACCCTTCATCTAATCGAACATATCATCAATCCTCAACAAGGGATATTGATTCTTGATCATTGCCTTTTTCAATTGATGATAGTCAATGCAGAGTCTCCACTACCCATCCTTATTTTGTATGAAAATAACAGGCACACCCCACGGTGATACACTAGGTCATATAAGTCCCAAGTCCAACAACTCCTTCAGTTTCATTCTCAACTCCTATAACTCCGAGGTCGACATCCAATAAGGCGTTCTTGCTATTGGTTCAGTCCCTGGTTTCAGGTCTATGGTAAATTCCAATTCCATCTCCGATGGCATCCCAAGTAACTCCTGTAGGAATACGTCTACAAACTCTCTCACCGAAGGAAGGTGTTCTAGGCCTTCTGCTACTCCCTTCTCATTTAACGCAAGGATCACATAAAGCTTACATCCCTTGCACATGCTCTTCCTTAACTCCAAGGAAGAGATAAACCTCAAGAAAACTATTGGAGTTACTTCACACACACCTAGGATTTATTTTTCCTAAGGTTTTTCCTTGTTTATTAGTCATAATTAGTCATTATCCAGTTTCCTATATTTTAGGGGAGAATATTCCACCTGGAGAATATTCTTTTTCAATTGACACTTCAGTTTGACTAGTTGAGTTGAATTTAGATGTTGCATTGGTTTTATCACCATGAAACATTGGGATAATCACCATTCTAATGGACACTTGCCTTGGGATCATCACCAGACTGGTTCATTACACTTGATTCCCTGAGTTAATTCCTCACTACTCTCTATTCAGTCAGTTAACTGAAGACTAGTTGACTAGTTAACTCATCTAGGTGGCAGTTCACTCCCGTAACTGTCCAAGAGAATAGAATAGGTGGAATTTTACTCCCATAACTATTGGTGTGTGTCCAGATCACTCTATACCACCACTATGGCTCATTTGTTACTCATTTATCCTATATCTATTGTAAATTATTCTCTTTGAGTGTGGAATGCGGTTAATGAGAATTCTTCCATTCTTTCTCTTCTTCTTCTTCCTTCTCCAATTCTCTCTGCAAATGTGTGTATTATTGTTTAGATAGATCTATTATGTATAGGTTTAACACATTTACATGGTATCAGAGTCGATAGAATGCTAAGAAAAATCTACACCAAATTATTTTTGCAGGTACTGAAGATTGAAGAACACAGAAAGATGGAATCTATGTTTTACTCATCAATAATACTTCTCACTCCTCATAACTATTTGGAATGGAAGCCAAAAAATATTTTTCATCTCAAATGCAAAGGCTTGTACCAAATAACTATGGCAACATAAGTATATTATGATTCTGCCGATGAGAAAAATGACTTTCTCAATAGACAAGATATGGCCATAGGAAGTATATGCACGCTTGTTTATCCTGAACTTTTCCATCAAGTATATGAAGAATCACAAAAATCAACTGCAAATGAATTATGGACCATATTGGAGGTTTTATTTGAGAATAAGGAAGAATGCATGCAAAATGTTGACAAGATAGAGAATGTAGAAAATCCACTGGCAGATAAATCATCTCAGTTTGAAGAGCCTTCTACACAAGTATCTATAAAAATTTGTATTTAATTAATTGAAGATGATGTGTACTCCATTTAATATTTGTTTTTTGAAATTCATGTGGAATATATATGGCATGCATCTCAGGAGTTACATGCAAATACTTTTCCATGCACAATGCATGCATCTCAGGAGACAAAAAGAGATTTGTGCACATCAGACTCCATTCTGATATTTTCTGAGCACCATTTCCATAAACAAATTGTATATTTGAATTCCTCTCGGGAAAATATCCAATTTCAATTAACAAATCATCTGAAACGGAGTCCGGAAAGTGAAGTTACGAACTTTTTAAAATCAATAAAATTTCATCATTTTTTCAGAAACGACTGCACGGTTTTCAAAGTTTCATCCAAAATTTATTTTGATGATATTCATTATAAGAAGAGAAAGTGGATATGTGTGGAAATTTCAATGGTTCATATACTTCATCAGATCCGTTCAGACATCTACATCTTCAACAGAATCTTCAACGAGCACAAACTTGCACAGTTACGAGGTCTTCTTGGAGTGAAGGACAAGGTTGCTTAGCAACTATTTTTTGT
The DNA here is from genome assembly GCA_009831015.1 of Picea engelmannii. Lineage (NCBI taxonomy): Eukaryota > Viridiplantae > Streptophyta > Pinopsida > Pinales > Pinaceae > Picea > Picea engelmannii. The sequence continues at coordinate 776,381 of ML780728.1, forward strand.
TCCTTATCATTTTCTTTTATGAATTGTAATTTGAGGGGGGGGTGTTTCCCATGAGTTTTTCCCTCTTTCCTCATTTAATTTAGTGTATCTTTTGTATTTGGATACCTAACATGGCCTTGTTTCCAGGACCCATTCTTTATTTTCACTATAGTGATGTTTAGGGGGTGTTGGAGTTACTTCACACACACCTAGGATTTATTTTTCCTAAGGTTTTTCCTTGTTTTTTAGTCATAATTAGTCATTATCTAGTCTCCTATATCTTAGGGGAGAATATTCCACCTGGAGAATATTCTCTTTCAGTTGACACTTCAGTTTGACTAGTTGAGTTGAGTTTAGATGTTTCATTGGTTTTGTCACCATGCAACATTGGGATCATCACCATGCTAATGCACACTTTCCTTGGGATCATCACCATACTGGTGCATTACACTTGATTCCCTAAGTTAACTCCTCACTACTCTTTGTTCAGTAATTTAACTGAAGACTAGTTGACTAGTTAACTCAGCTAGGTGGTAGTTCACTCCCGTAACTGTTCGAGAGACTAGACTAGGTGAAAGTTTACTCCCGTAACTATTGGTGTGTGTCTAGATCACTCTAGACCACCACTATGGCTCATTTTTTACTCGTGTATCCTATATCTATTGTAAATTATTCGCTCTTTGAGTGTGGAATACGGTTAATGAGAATTCTTCCATTCTTTCTCTTCTTCTTCTTCCTTGTCCAATTCTCTCTACAAATGTGTGTATTATTGTTTAGATAGATCTATTATGTGCATGCTCAACACATTTACAGAAAATCCCTAGTTCCGACCTACAATCACGCGTCTCTATCTATCATCATAGACCAAGCTCAATCATTTTGTCTTATAGTTGAGTATCGCCTCATGCGATTCCAACCAGTCCATACCAATCATAACATCATAAGATCCTAAGATCATGACGTACAGGTTGGCCTTAGTGACAAACTCTCCCAAGTTAAGGGTACAACCTATAACCTTCCCTCCAAACTTTTGTTTGGCTCCTGAATCCATCTCTACAAAGTTAAACTCATCATGTTTGACTTCCCTTGCCTTAATCCTTTTTAACACTACACTATAAATGAAACTCTCGGTAGCACCGGGATCTATCAAAGTAATAAGGGTCTGGTCAGCAATGGTACCTGACATATCGAGCACAATTGATTGGTTCTCTGCTTAGCAGTTATTCACCACTGCATGAATCCGATAAGACTTGCCCAAATCTCCCATAGTAGTGGGTTTGGATGATCCAAATGCTCTAGTCCTCTCCACAGGGCAGTCGCATTGGTAGTGTGGATCCCCACATGTCCGACACCCCTTCTTCAGCCTAGTACTCTTGGTACTCGAAGTATAAGCTGATGGCCCAATGGCCTGGAATCCTGGTCTGTTCTGCTGAACAAGCCTAAAATTTTGTTGTTGCGATCGACATTGTTGTTGATGTGGTGGTCCCCGATAAGGTGTCCACTACTAAGGTGTTGGTCACCGAGGTGTAGTGAAAATGGATCCTCTCTAGAAACCACGATATCCTGGCATCTGTCTAGCCGGTGTCTGGTGTTGTTGTGCACCAGATGAAATCTTCCCTGTGGGTCTCGCGAGATTTCTACTCTGACCCCTGCTAATAAGCTCCTCCTCTACTATGAGGGCTTTCTGGATGACATCATGGAAGTTCTGAGGCATCAGAATCCTAACCTTTGCACGTATGATGACATTAAGTTCGAACAAGAACCTGTTAAACTTAAGTTTCTTGGTATTAAGGTCTGAAGCATACCGAAGCAACTCCATAAAATGGGCCCCGTACTCGGGCACCACATAGTCGCTCTATCGCAAGGTGTTGAACTCGTTGATCTAACGCTCAATGAATTCCTTTGATAGGTACCTCTCTCAGAACCGTTCCTTGAATAGTTCCCATGACACGTCTTCGACAACCATGTTCAAACATGGCAGGAGCATCTTCCACCATAGAAGAACTCTCCCCTTTAGTTGAAACATTTCCATGTGGACCTTCATGTTGGAGGTATAGTCGTGAAGTGAAAAGCACATCGCCATATTCTCCAACCATGCATTGGAAGTTGCGTCTTCCAGGGCACCAAAGAACTCGGGAAATTTTACCTTCTCGAGTTCACGGTGAATGCTACCAGTACCAACCGGAGTGCATGGTGGACCCTCAGGGGGTGTCGATGCCTTGGCCTCATCTCAGTTCAAACGGCTGATCATTGCCTCAGATATTCGCTGAAAAGGCCTCATTAGCCCAACCACATCACCCACCATTATCTGCTCCTACTCGACAATCTATTTGTCTCCCTGGGGATTAGAACCCTCAGGCGTGAATGATACTGGAGGCATCGTGCCTCCTCCCCTAGCACTCTGTCATCTGCCTCCACAGAATCCTCTAACCATGATTACCTTCACGACTACAAGTCAACTTAATTAGAAACATTATAATCAAATATCATATCAACAAAATCCCTAGTGATTCCAAGTCGTGGGTTGAACTTCCCTCTGATACCATATGTAACGGGCCCATCGTTACGACTACAAACGAAGCTAGTACATTTTTTTATTTTTTTTTAGGCAGGAATGAAATGACGACACGGTTAACCACACCCAGACAATGAACACAATGCCTACAGATCAGGCAACAGAGAACCCGACTCTACACTCTGGCACATCAAGCAACTGGGCGAAACACACGTAAATCAAGGAAGGAATGACTACCCACCCGACACAAACATGACAATGCCTACAAGCCTAAGGATAGCATCCCCCATCACGACACAATGGCCTCGTCGACCAGTACTAGAACCTCTATGGTGCACAAACAAACGCATGAAGGTGTCACAACCCAAACGCCAATACTACAATGACCACGAGCCATGCCCACAAGGGGTAGCACAGACCTCGGCCAAGTTATCCTTCGCCTTTATCCCCTAGGGTGCACAATTATCCCCTCAACTGGAATCATGTCATTGCCAAGTGATAGGCGTGACAACAACCATGGCGTAACAACATAACTGGACCCTCAACCCCGCTAAAATCAATGCGCTAAGAGATCAAGGACTATCTAAACACCTAACAACTAACCCTAGCACCCAACGAAAATCAACAAGATGACTAAGACATTCAAGCAACACAATAATCTCCTTGCGCAACCACATACATATGCACACCTTGAATAAAATTATTAAGGTACAAATCCTTTTAAAGAAAAAACAATAAAGGGTAGAGGCAAAATCATTGATAATATTAATACAAGATAATACAACTATTTTACAATAATTAAGAAATTCAGATAAGGTTAGCATATGACCAAAAAATTGTGATAAAAGATAGTGGTATATTAACCATATTAACATATGACCCATAAATACTAGGAAAAGGGGTAATGGTTAATATATATAAGATATCATTGTTAAAGGTTAATACAGATAGTTTCAAGATATTCCATCTATATATCATATTGGTATTTAAATACTTTTGGTTGTTGTGGTAATAAAGGCTAGTAGTCTATCCTTCAATATAATAAACTCATCTTTTAACAAGAATTACACTACCACTACCTATTAAAATCGTAATATGACTATATTAGCAAAATAATTGTGAGTACATTATTCCATTATATCTGTGATTACATTATTTCAGTGTAATGATGGAAGCAATACCAAATTGCAATAAGGTTGTGACAGCCATCATTGGGGATTCACTGTCTAAAACATGAGGCTTATTAGTACACACTCTTCAATGCTATTTATTTCCCCCACCAGGTTACTCGATCAGTAAAAAATAGTAAGGCACGATCAGGTGTTATTAAAGCAATAAAGTTACCAAACTGAAACACCGTTAACACAACAAACGCAACAACCACTCCCTATCATTCCCAGCATCAAGCAAATAATTTCATTGTCTAAGAACACAGTCTTAAAATCATATATAAAATAAAAATAAAAAGGGTTGTTGTTATTAATATCGTTGGTCTATAACCGTTGTTCCCTTTTTAAAAGGGTTAACATTAATAAAGGAAATTGCAGGGAAATGAAAATAATCGCTATCAATAAACGTAAGTAAACTCAGTGACAGGTATGAGTAAAATGCAACAAATAGCATGGGTAAAACACTGTGTGGGTTAGCATTTTCAAGTGAAGGGTTGGCATAATGTAGATGCATTTGTCGGGCCATAGTAGATGAGTTGGCTATCAATACATAAATAAAATTAATCCCAGGGTAAAACGCATTACAATATCCAAAAAATACATATTCCGTTCCCCATAGAGTCTCACTACAAGTTAAAATGCATTCTCATTAAAAATCAGTCCAGAAGGCCGAGTGTTATCATCAATCGTTGGGTTTAAGATCTAAAATTGTTGTCCATTAAAAGTAAATTCGTAGGAAAATAAAAAGGCTAAAATTCATAGCCAATAGATGGTAATTGGAAACGCGGTCTGAAGATTCATTCACAGTCACAAATGGTTAAAAACCTCGCTATCATACAATGGTATTAGCTATCTGAAATCCGTTGTATTAACACAAGGATTTTCATCAAAAGGATAAAATCGCATGACATTTAACAAGTAAATTGTGGTCCCATTAATCAATCGCAGAGTAATGGAAGTTATTGTTTGCACAAGGTATGAAATACCATTCAGAAACACAGTGAAATAATTAAAACACAGTCAAGTAAATAAAAGAATTGAAACACAATCAAGTAAATAAAAGAATTGAATGCAGAGTAATAATAGAATGAGATGCAGTCTAGTGGCCAAAGGCAGAGTAAATCGCAGGCTAGAGGTGTAAATGTAAGGTAAAATTTGCAGAGAAAATGGCATACCAGATGTAAACAAAAACACACAGTAAATTCGTCAGGAGAAGCATTAAAAATGCAAACTCAAATCATTGCGAGGAAGGGTATTAAAAAGGTAGAGATCAATGTAGAGGATCATAAGCGGTTTGCTGAGGGAAAGGAATAAAAATAGCAGAGGTAATCAATCACAACAAGGCGCAATACAATCACTCAACCTGGAACAATCAACAGGGGTAGACGGCTAGGCAGAAATATCCTTCTCTCATCATCCACACACAGAAAAGTAGGGCATTATAATCTATAGGTCTTTATGCACCGAAGTGACAATCGTCGATTCGGCTCCTGGCTGACTGCTCAGGCGTGGACTGATAAAATAGGGGTGAGGATGAAGTAAGAAGCACAACTCTTCACAACAAATCAATAAAACCAATATGACATTCACAACATTCAGGGATCGAGTGCCAAGGGAATCAAGTCAAGCAGCGAGCTTAAGGCTATTGGTAATTTAAGTTCTCAATTAAAATGATAAGTCAATCACCTTCTTTACACAGTTAAAAGTACATAAATGAAAGCGTAAAGTCAATAGTAAAATACCATGTAGAATAAAAGCAAGTGTATTGTAGCCCAAGGTGACATCTCTGATTCATTGTCCCACGTGCTCCGTGCAACTCCTTCTTGTCGACCGATGATAATTCACTGGTACCTCCTAGCCAATACTAGGGGTACTCTTCTTCCCCCTTAGCCCCCCGAGCCGCAGAGGGGCCACACACACTAAACCAGAGGACAACTAGCTCCCATCTTGCCTCACAATGCCGAGCTACCACTCCTCACCGAGCTGGGTATCCAAACTCCCACAATATAAGTCAATCAAGTCTAAAATTTTGTAGCTTAACGTTACGCATAAAAGAAGAGCCCCTCCCTCCTCCTCCTCCCTCCTTTATATAGAGTTTCTAAGTCATTTCTTTCCCAATTTCCCATTTAATTTAATGTTCAATAATTTAATTTAGAACAATACTCCCCGTACATGTGTCACCCATCCCCTTCGTTGCACCAGTAATTAATTTCATTAATTATTTAATTATTGTTATTTCCCTCAACCACCTAAAAACATTCCTAGAATCGCTTCTAGGTGTCCCCATATTCCCTTACACATTTTAATGACTTACCCCCTTACTAATTTACTAGTTGAGTTCACCTTAGAAAGTTCTTAAAGACAAGATTCATTGCTAAGTTAGTCATTCTGCTTTTTCCTTTTGTTTCCCCTTTCTCTTTATGTTTCCCCCTTTTCCCCTTAGTTTCCTAATTATTTTAAATTTCCCTCTTTCCCTTTTTATCTAAAACTCAAATTAGCAAGTGTAGACTTTACCCTTTTCCCCTTTTTCTTTTTAGTTAAAAAATTTATTTAGCACATGTAACAAAAAATCAAATTTCTTTTAAAATTTTAATCCTTCAAAGTAATTTGATTTTTTTTTTAATAAATTATTTGAATTGCTTACCCCCTTCTTGTCACATGTTTAATGATGATTATCAGTATTATTTATTTATTTTTATTTATATATATATATTTTACCACAAGTATCACTTAGACCGAGATTTTACTTTCCTAGGTTGGGCGACATTTTATTCGGGAAATTGTTTTTAAATATTTCTTATCACATTATTCATTCTAAGGATATATAGGTTTAATCACTTATTAGTTAACAACGCGACGTGCCCTTCAGGACGCACTAGGTGCTCCAAGGGTGTCACTCACCTCATTCTGCTTCCCTTGTACGACGTGGCCTTTGGGATGTAGTACGTGCTCCAAGGGTTCCACTTGCCTCATTCTGTTTTTCTTGCGTGACGTGCCCTTCAGGATGCACTACGTGCTCCAAGGATGCCACTCACCTCTTTTCGTTTTCCTTGTGTGACGTGCCCTTCAGGACACACTATGTGCTCCAAGGGTGCCACTCGCCTCTTGACTGACTTGGTTGACATCAAAAACCACTGGAGTCAATACTCCTTCAGGTGATCTTTTGGGAGACTAAGGGCCTCTAACGAATAAGTCCCATGCCTTATTGCACTCCCATTAGAATCATCGTGAGCGACTGTCGCAGTCTGCCCTCACAGCATCGTGGGTTTTCTCAAACTAGGTAATCATTAACCTACAGTTCGAGCCACGACCAGAGTGCTAGTAGGTTGTGGCAGGGTTATTGTCTACACCTCTCCCTCAATGTCTCTGGTAGTTGTGCGTGACCCCTCTACTCCACATGTGAGTCTGGTTGACAAGCTATCATCATCTTGCATCATCAACGAATCATGTCATAATAAAATCCATAATCATAACATCTAATTAGATGCACATATGTCATATATAGAACAAACAAACCCTAATATTCCACTCCTTGACTCGATCCGGAGTCCAAGGGTTTCGTCGATGTCTCAACATCCTCGAGGTCCAAATATTTCACACTCAAGAGAACCAAGTCAATAGCACCTATCTAAGTCAATACAACAAAATAACATATAATCACATCCATAATGCCTCATAATCATAATGAACGGAAAATAATATAATAATATGGATCACTTGCAAGCAAGTGTCCTCAAAGAATAGTTTCGCTCAGTGAGCACAAGAGCGGGATGTTACAATGGGATTTACAGAAGTTACAACATCACCATTTTGGAGATTTCTAGTATTTCATTCAGACACACAACAAGGATTAGTACAATCAAGCTTCAAGTGGAAAGAAATACAAGGATGCAATTTATTTGGTAAGATATTGAAAGTGCATGTTTAGCAAAAAATTATAAAACAATTTTATTAATTCACAAGTTAATTGAATTTTCATTTATTTATGTTACAGGACAAGCCAAATATTCAAATCTCCAAGAAATAATCATTTAAACGTTATTTTGAGAGTATACATCTTCCAACCTTGACAAAACATGATTCTTATAATTCTATTCTTGTCAATGCAAATGATGGAGATACTCCTAGTAGTATATTGGTATAGAATGTTGTGGTTAGAAAGATAACATATGAGGAAAAAGATTTGAAAGGAGAGATGGTTAACATTTATCAAAAACCACAAGCATTAATTAATTATCTTATAGATAAATTTTCAAATGAAGGAGATTAGGTTTTGGGTTTGTTCTCGAGTTCAGGTAAGAATTATGATCTGCTATTTATGAAATCATATTTCAATCTTAGATTATTTTTAGTTTATGTCTTTTTACAGTATCTAACTTCATTATTTATTTTATATTTTGTGATTAGGTACAACATTAGCATGTTTCCTACAGAAAAGAAGGAATTGCATGGCCATTGAAAGTGACCCAATGCAGTGCAGTTTTATTCAACAAAGAATTAATGTTATTCCATCTATTCCAGATGAAATTCAAGTTGGCTTGAGGAGAGGATATTTTAGTGAATCAAAGGTGGAAAAATTGTCAAAGGAACCTCAAGTACCATTAGGAGGAATGATTTGAAATGATCACTTTGGAGAACTTGCAGATATCAAAGAACCAATGGAAGAACAAAATGACACAATGGAAGCACAAAATGACGTCTAAGAAGATAATAATGTGTCTGTTGAGAATGATGAATTTGGGATATACGATATTGTTGATTAGTTTAAAGATGTCTTTGAAGACGATGCTCAATTTTACAAAATTTTTATGAGTTATAACTGTAATGATTTGCTTTCATATTTAAAAATAAGAATAAAGATGTATCTATTTTTGTTTTGTGATGAATCTTTTTATTGTTTCCTTTTTCGTTTTATTTGTATGTGAATCACTATACATTGGAAAATTTTATTAAATGTTGTCATTTTTTTACTTCAAATGTATAAAAATATGAAAGAAAATGATAATTTTTTATAAAATTTAGGCTTTTTTTGTTCAATTATGTCCATAAAAATGCTTTATTTGACATGTTATTTTAAGGAATATGTACCAAAATGTATAGGTTTTTTTATGATATATGGCTATAAAATGTGTATATTCAAAAGTAAAGTTATTTAACTACATTGTTTTTCAATTTATTGAAGTAAAGGTAAACGATGTGTTAAAAATGATGTTTTTCACTATATTTAAAAAGTATGGAACAATAAATTAATTAAGACAAAATTCTATGAAAAATGGTAACTTCAAAAAAGTAAATGGTACAAAACATTTTTAAGGTTGAAAGAAACATGAAAAAAAAACTAAAAATGGAGTTGAATAATATATATATAGAAAAAAAATAAAAATAGATGAAAAATGAGCATTTAAAAAAATAATGAAGAAATATTGTGGATGAAAAATTTAAAATATCAAAAATCACTTAAAAAAAGAGAGGAGATGCTACCGATAGCACCATTTTTAAAAACGAAATAAAAAATTAGACCCCAAAAAACAAAAAACTCTAAAAAATTCTCATTAAATTAATAACTATATTATATCTATAATATTATATAATACAAACTTTACCTCTTACATTATAATTTTGCAAGCAAATTATATCATAAATATAATATTATATAACACATACTTTCATACTTTTGAAAGATTAAGTCACACTACCCTCCCAAACATTTATGTATCCATAAAACTTATGAAATGTGTATATCCAAATCCAAGTCACAATTGCAAAACATATTGGGCATATGCATGCTTAAAATACTATTATATTACAATTTAAATACAAAAGTTTGAAAACGAGTTATATCAATTTAATGATGAATTATAATTTTCTTAGTAAATATCATATTTAAAGAAAATTAATCAATAAATTATCAATGGTTAGAGATATAAAAAAAATATTA
>ML780728.1:786038-802952 GCA_009831015.1 Picea engelmannii
TTTTATCTTGATTAATTATATTAAATATAAATTATAATTTTTTTTTTCCATAGTTCAAAAATAGATGAAAAATAATTTAAGAGTATATAATTTTATTTGGTTTTTCAATTTAATTAAATATCAAATATTTTTCAACTTAATTAAATTTTACTTAAATAAAAAAATTATAAATTATCAATGGTTAGAGATATAAATTTATTTTCTCAAAATAAAATAAAAATCAACTTTTTATCTTGATTAATTTCAATCAAATATAAAATAATAATATTTTCCCATAAATCAAAAAATAAATGAAAAATAATTTTAAAGTATATAAATTTATTTAGTTTTTCAATTAATTAAATATCCAATATTTCTCAACTTAATTAAACTGTACTTCAATTTAGTAGCCAAGAAGGGCTTCCCTAAACCCTGGATGCAAAGCCTCATTGTTCCTATTTTAAAAAATGGTGACAAAAACATTCCCTCTAATTATAGTACCATTATGATTAGCCCAATTTTAGCCAAGCTTTACGTAATTATTTTGGAAAAGAATATTAGCCTTTGGCTAGAAAGTCATGGTAAAAGAGCTAAAGGCCAAGCCAAGTTTAGGAGATATCATTCAACTGTGGACCATCTTGTTACCTTTAGGATCATTGCAGAGGAGTTCCGCAATACTAAAACCAATCTTTTTTGTTGTTTTGTTGACTTTAGAAAATCTTTTGACATGATTCCTAGGAAAAAAATTTGGAATAGGTTGGAAGAGATAAAAGTGTCTCTCGAGTTGAGGGCTACTGAAATAAGGATGTATGAGAATGTTATTGCTAGCTTTAAAAACATTGAGGGATGGTCAAAAGAGATTAACTGCAATATCAGAGTCAAACAAGCTCGTTCCTTGTCCCCTACCCTTTTTGGCATTTACATTGACAAGTTAGAAGAATGCTTGGAAAAAACAAGTTGTGTCGGCCCTACTCTCACTGTTATAGTCATCAATATTCTTATTTATGCCGATGATATCATTCTTATGGCAAGGAGTCCCCATGATCTTGAAAACAAACTAAGAATCCTCAAGGATTTTTGCTCCAATATGGGTATGACTGTTAATAATGATAAGACTAAGGTCATGATTATTAAATCCAATAAGATCCCTTATGATAACTTTGTATATGACAACAACAACTTGGAGGAAGTGACTTCATACAAATATCTTGGAATTGATATTCACCACAAGCTCAATTGGAATTATGGCATTGAGAAAAGGATTATTGGGGGATGGAAAGCTTACTATGGGCTTGAAAACAATTGTAAATTAGTTGATCTTTGGAGTTGGGATAAGAAGAAACTCCTCTTTGAGACTCTTGTTACAACTGTTATTCTTTATGGATGTGAAGTCTGGGGTTGTAGTATCTCTTGTGAATCCTGGAGAAAGATAGAGAAAATACAAAAGAATTTTATAACTGATAATCTCAAAATTAAAGGAAATACACCATATCCCATCCTCCTCTTAGAAACGATCATCTCACCCATTGAGAGCATGGATATGACTAGATACCTAATGTATAAGAAAAATTTAAGCAATATGGAAGACAAGAGGCTACCTAAAATTGCTTCAAAATCAAGTCATAACCACCATCGACTCAAGCGAGGATGGCATAAAGATGCCCAGTCTTGGCTAAACTATTGGGGAATCATGGAAGAAACCATTTTGCAGAAAAAAGATACTATTAAAAAAAATGTCAAATCAAAATATAAAGAAAAAATGTGGTGTGGTAAAGAGTTAGAGGAAAAAAGAAAATTAAGGTATTATAAAGATGTAATCAACCATAATTTAGAAGATCAAAATTATCTATATTTTTTACCAAGTGTAAAGAAAAAAATAAGCATTGCTAAGATAAGAACAAATTCTCACGAGCTCCATAGTGAAACTGGGCATTGGTCAATTCCTAAAACGCCATGGGATGAAAGAGTGTGTCACCCTTGTGACACTAAGAAGGTTGAAGATGAAAAGCACTTTCTCTTAGATTGTCCAGCCTATACCCATAGTAGATCTCATTTTCAAAATATTTGTCACACTACCAACCGTCCTAACATCTTAACTCAACAAAAGTATGGTGATCTTGGAAATCTTGTCTTAATGTTTTTCTAGCACAGAAAATTTTTTCTAAAGAATCACAAGTAATCACTTACCCTCTTAAGATTTGATACATCAATTCAATCTTACTGGACTTTAATCATCATCGTCATCATATAAATCTTTCAAGATCATATAAATTTACTTTCATATTTTCATCACTAAATTAAATTTTAAATATTTTCCAAATTAATTAAATATAAATATTAATTAAATATTAAATAATTTTCAACTTAATTAAATAAATACTTATAAATTTACTTTCATCTTTTCATCACTAAATTAAATGTTAAATATTTTGGAAATTAATTAAATATTAAATATTTTTCAAATTTACTTTCATCCTTTTACTAAATTAAATATCAAATATTTTTTAAATTAATTAAATTATATTTAAGACAAAATTATTATTTATTTAAATTAAAAAATTTATATAAAATGAAAAAATATAATATAATAAACATTTTTTTTTAAAAGTGACGCAGACCCCCCTGCCCTCGGGCCGAGATCCGCATAAGATATTCACTAAAACCACGCCAAGGGTTAATCAAACCCTATGTTTGAGCCACAAAGGACTTCGGGTTTCGGGAGTTGGAGAGTCTCGATATATCCCCACAGCTCTTGAGAAATGCCAAAATATGAATTATCAACCAGGGTTGACCGCTCCAATGCACACCACCTATTGCCACTAAATTTGGCTTTTCGGGACTTGAGCGAACGACCCAACAATCATTCCTCTTGCCTTAGGATTCCCCGAATTCTGAAATGTCAGAATGTCGAAATGGGCTTAATGTCCCATGGAATGCAGGATTGATGGCCTTTCGGGACTCCACATACTGAGAGTTCGCGATTTTCGATCCCAACTCACTTGCTGCACCAATTCCCGAATTTCAAAATAGTGACCCTTTTTCGGGATTTCGTGTATCGGGGGTTTGAAACTCTCGGTTCCAAAATTCACTTGTCCCCTCTACTTCCTGGACCCCGAAATGTCGAAATGTCAGGATTCCATTCCAAAGACACTTCGCATTTCGCGACTTCGGGGTTTTCAGTGCAAAGCGCCCCGGCTCCTTGTCATCGGGGATTCTGAAATGTCAAACCCCGAAATGCCGAAATGTCGATGTTTCTCACTAAAGGCACGTCGCATTTTGCGACTTTGGGGGTTTCAATGCCAAGGGTCCCGATCCTTTGTCATCAAAATTTTCGGTATGCCGAACCCCAAAATACCGAAATTTCACCCTTAGCAATCATTTTTGTGATTCGGGTTTTAGAGTGACCAAGGATTTTGGTTTGCACTCCGAACTTACAAATCCTGAATTTTTGAAATGATCTGACGACTCAAACTAATCACGATCAACGATTCACGTTGATTCTTGATGCCAGGGTGGCAGATTCGTCTTACTCCTAACCACCTTGCAGCTCCTATGGATCCTACGGTCCTCGCGACTTCGCGAGTTCTCCACAGAGAATTATGACCACCATATGCACTCCTCAATGACTTTTGTCCAAATGACTCGGCATTCTCCCTCCTGAACTTAACTTCTATGAAACGATTTCGATCTTCGTCTCCCTTTGAGAACTTCAAAGGTTAAATCCCTCCTGATCTTTCACTTGAAAACTCAAACTTCCCAAAAGGATCCTGCTCGCACTCCTTGCAGCAAAATTTCAAATAACCTCTGGTTATTTGAGTCTTCGACCCTGTGCACTCTTTGCAACAGTGGTCCTTCAACCTTCCTTTTGGATTGATAAAATCCAAGGCTTCAATTGGCCTGTGCACACCTTGCACAACTCTATGCTTCACCTGCACTTCAGCTGGTATGAGAACAATGATATATTTTCTGAGCTTTCTGAGATAAAACTCAGACCCTCGTCAACGCACACCTTGTGGACGTTTGCTGGACTCCTTGTAGGAATTATGAGGAAGAGAAACAATTGAAACTCATTCTTCTCCTCTCTTAGACTTCATACACTCAACATGAAATCATACATATAACACAGCATTGAAACAAATGCATACAGAGAAACAAAGAAACTATAAACATATCATTCAACAAATGTAAACAGTAAGCATCACAACGCCATGAAAATTGAGTCAAAGCTTCATATATTAACTCAAGTGCTCCTGTACATGGGTTCTTCTCTACAACTCTCTACTACAGCTCTACATCTTATGAATTATGAATAATCATATATTGTTACTATGATACAAGGGTGAGGGTGTCTATATCCCTTTTCCCTCCTATGCTTCTAAACTGTCTAATCTAACATTCATACCTGTCTAATCTGGCAGATGAGAGTAATCTCTCCAAATCTGTTCATATCTCCAAGACATAAATGTAAGTACGCATTTTCCTAACTATTACATTAATGCTTCAAATTTCAAAATTTAAAACGTTTTCATAAAAACGTGCTCCTTTTTCCCATCTGCGCGTCCAACTGTTCCTTTGGCTAGGCGCGTGCTTCGGCTTTGGCTTTGTACAATGCTCCTGCATCATACTCCCTCACTTGAAATTTTTCATGAACTCCTATTCATGAGCTCTTGCACGGTCTTTCCATGCCTATGAATTGTTGCTTCATCCTCCAAACTAGCATCTTCAACTAGATGTCCCTTCCATTTGACCAGGTATTCAAAATACTCTTTTCTCCTAGTCTTTTTGCTAACCCTTTTGTCAATTATGCTTTCCATCTGTGGATTTTCAACTACAAGCATTTGTTTTGTCCATTGAATTTCTTTTTGCTCATCTTCTACTCCTGCTTCTTCAGCTTTGTAAGGGTACAAATCCGTGACATTGAATATCGATGAGATTCCGACCCCATCGGGTAATTCAATCTCATATGCGTTTGCCCCAAATTTCCTTATGACCCTACACGGTCCAATCTTTTTCATCTTCAGTTTGGTATACGTTCCCCTTGGGAACCTTTCCTTCCTCAGATGTGCAAGACTCAGATGACCAACTCCAAATTGAATTTCTCGCCTGTGTTGATCTTCTCTCCGCTTGTATTCTTGACTTGATCTCTGAAATTGCTCCTTAACCCGGCTGTGAAGCTCCTTCATTCCTTCTGCAAAGTCCTCTGCACTAGCACTCCTGAATTCATTTTGTTCTGAATCTTTCAATTAAGAAACTGCCCTCGGCTTTATTCCATATACAATCTGGAATGGACTCTACCATGTGCTTCTATTGAGTGAATCATTGTAAGCGAATTCCGCCTATGGCAGAATGTGATCCCATTGACTGTGGTGTTCAGTCACTAAGCTCCTTAACAAATCTCCCAAGCTCATGTTCACAACTTATGTTTGTCCATCCATCTGAGGATGATATGCTGACCTAAAAGACAAAATTGTCCCCAACTTCTTCCATAAGGTCCTCCCAAAATTCCCTACGAACTTGGTATCTCGATCAGAAACAATACTATTTGGCAAGCCGTGAAGTCTGACGACTTCCTTGAAAAACAGGTTCGCAATATGGGTTGCGTCACTAGTTTTCTGGCATGGTATGAAATGTGCCATTTTTGAAAATCTGTCGACTACCAAAAAGATCGAATCACATCCTCTTTGTGTCCTTGGCCTTCCCAATATGAAATCTATGCTCACTACGTCCCACGGCCTTTCAGGTATGGGAAATGGTTGGTATAACCCTATGTTCTGCCTTTTTCCTTTCACGTGCTAACAAATTCTGCACCTGTCCACAAATTTCTTAACATCTGTCCTCATCCTTGGCCAAAAATATGAGCCATTCAACTTTGAGAACGTCTTGTCATGACCAAAATGTCTGGCCAATCCTCCATTGTGTTTTTCCTTCAGCAGATTCTCCCTCATGGAGCATTTTCGAATACATATCTCATTTCCCCTGAACAATAATCCATCCTGGATCATGTATTCAGTCCATTGGCTTCTGTCTCTGAGAATTGGATTCTCATATGCCTCATATGCCTCCTTGAAATCTGGATCATCCCTGTACATTTCTTTAAGGTTATCAAAACCCAAAGTTTTGACTTTGAATTCCTACATAAGCAAACATTTCTTGCTCAAAGCATCAACAACTTTATTAGCAGTTCCAGAAATATGATTAATCACAAAAGTAAAATTTTGCATGTATTCAACCCATTTAGCATGTTTTTGGTTCAACTTCTCCTGTCGAGTCACGAATTGCAAACCGTGATTATCACTGTACAAAACAAACTCCTTGAGAACCAAATAGTGTCTCCATTTCTTCAATGGTTGTATGACGGCATAAAATTCTTTGTCATATGTGGAGTACTTAACCTTCACTTCATTTAGTTTTTCACTGAAGTATGTGATTGGCCTGTTGTCTTGGCTCAAAACCGCTCCAATTGAAAATCCACTCACGTCACACCTGACCTGGAATGTCTTGCTGAAATCCATCAAAACCAGAATTGGTTGCTCAGTGATCTTCTTCTTCAGTAGATTGAAACTCTTCTCTGCTTCCTCCATCCAGTGAAAAGATTTATGTCTTTTCTTCACCGTATCCATCATCGGTGCACTAATTCCACTGAAGTTTCGGATAAATTTTCTGTAGAAGCTAGCCAAACCATGGAAGCTTCAAACTTCAAACCCGCTCTTCGACAATGGTCAATTCTTAATCTCCTTTATCTTTTCGGGATCCATTTTTAATTCATTTGCAGAGATAACAAAACCCAAATAAATAAGTTTTTTTCCTCATAAATGATGACTTCTTCATATTAATCAGCAATTTCTCCTGCTGTAATCTCTTCATTACTGCAACTAAATGATTTAAGTGTTCTGCTTCTGTCTTGCTGAATATTAATATATCATTAAGATATAAAATGATGAATTTCCCAATGAAATCCTTCAGGACTTTGTTCATCAACCTCATGAAAGTACTGGGCGCATTCGTTAAGACAAATGGCATGACAAGCCATTTATACAGCCCCTCATTCATCTTGAATGTTGTCTTCCATTCATCACCTTCTCTCATTCGAATTTGATGATATCTGCTTTTCAAATCAATCTTTGAAAAAAATCTTGCTCCACTAAAGCAATCCATTAAGTCGTCCATCCTTGGTAATGGAAATCTATATATGATGGTAATCTTATTAATTGCCCTTGAGTCTGTACACATTCTCCAGCCTCCATATTTCTTTGGGCTGAGCACTATCGGAACAATGCATGGACTCAAGCTTTCTCAAATCAATCCTTTGTTCATTAAGTCCTGGACCTATCTCTTAACTTCTTCATTTTCCTGCAGCATCAACCTATATGTTGCTTTGTTCGGTAAGCTAGTTCTAGGTATAAGATCAATATGATGACCTATACTCCTGATAGGTGGCAACGAACAAGGTAGTTCGTCCACTACTATATCAGCAAACTCTCCCAGCAACTCCTAGATTTCTTCTGGTAAATCATCTATCCTTGTACTGGTCAAAACAATTTTGGGCTTCCTGACCACAATAAATTGTTTGTCTTCCTTCTTCTTAACCTCATCAAGAAGTTCCTTCGCACTCATGAGAAGTACAGTGTTGCTCATTTCTATTTTCACCTCTTTATCCTTAATTGGTACCAATATGTGAGTCCTACCATTTTTCTCCAGGGTGTATGTGTTCTTTCTCCCATCATGAACTACGTTTCTTTCATATTGCCATGGTCTACCCAACAATAGATGACAAACATCCATGGGAATGACATCACATAATATTTCATCTTTATATCCTCCTGTTTTAAATTCAACTAAACATTGTTTAGTGACATTTACCCGATGTCCTTTTTGTAGCCACGAAACTTTGTATGGGCTTGGATGTGCAACAGTCTCCATCCCCAACTTTTCTACCATCTCTGTAGATACGAGATTGTCTATGCTATCATTGTCCACTATGACCTTGCATACCCTATCTTTGGTTTTGCAAGCAGTCTGAAACAGATTATTTCTTTGGGTTGGGTTCTCTGCCTCCTTCTCTGGCTTCAAGAGAACTTTCCTCATCATCAAAGATATTCCGCGCTCAACGTCTTCTGCCTCAACATTCCGTCCTTGAGCTTCGGCAATGTGAGTTTCACCACCATCTTTCTTCTTATCTGGACACTCATAGGATTTATGTCCGATTTTTCCACAGACAAAGCATTTCACTTCACCTCCTCTGCCTCTTCCTCTTCCTCTAGCTCGAGGAAAAGTATTTCTATCAGCATACTGCCTTCCATGTGAGCTTCCTCCTCTTTCAGGTTGAGTTTGAGGTTTCTTTCCCTCTTCCTTAGGTCTCTGAATCCTGTCTTGGGAAATTGTTTTGCCTCTTGCTTGACTTCTACCTCGGCCTCTTTGACCTTGCTTTCGGCTCAGCTTCTCTTCAGCTTTCAGAGCTATCTGATAAGTATCTTCTACATTTCGAATGGTCATCATGCTCATCTCATCTTGAATGTCATATCGTAGACCATTCATGTACCTAGCAACCTTTTCATCATCGCTTTCCTGATGACTTGCTCTGATGTTTATCCTGTAGAATTATTCATTGTATTCCTTTACTGACATCAGCTTCTGTTTCAAATTCTACATCCTCCAAAACAAAGTGATTTGATAATCCCTAGGTATAAATTTGGCTTTCATCTTTGCAACCATTCTATCCCAACTTTTGATTTTTTTCTTGCCCTTGCAGCGTCTGTCAGCCTGCAATTCATCCCACCACAGTGTTGCATGCCCTTTAAGTCTAGTAACGACATGTTTGACTTTCTTATCTTCCTCGACATCCTCATAGTTGAAGTATTTGTCTAGAGCTCTAATCTAGTCTAGAAGTTATTCAACATCCAAGTTGCCTTTGTACACTGGAATGTCCATTTTTGCTCTAGCACCTATCCTTGCAACAACCCTGAATAGGCATTCGTCTACAGCATCTTCAACTACAACTTCTTCTCCTTCGTTTCCAGCTTCATTTTCACTTTCAGCCTCATTGATATCCCCAGCATCGACTGTGCGCCTCTGTGTTGTCTCCATAGCATCAAGCCTGACACGTAATTCACGCATCTCTCTTTCCCTTGTTGGTTCAGGTATTTTCCTGTCTCTTCTTCTTGTCATTTCTCTTTCCTCTACTGGAACAGGTATTTATCTTTCTCTTCTTCTCAGTGGCATGGCTATAAAATTTTCTCCCTTCTCTCTGCTACAGAAAGCAAGGAAATTGTTCTAGGCTCTAATACCACAACTGATGCAAACCCCCTGTGTAGTGTCCCCAAGACCGAGCCCCGTTGTAAACCATGTTTGGAAAGGAATTGTAATTATGTTTTATAGGCTAGTGAGCCAAGTTTTCATAAGCTAGAGGCTTATGTGTTGTTAGGCCAGAAAGCCTGAGTATTGAAGGCCAGGAGCCTGCTGTGTACTTGTATGTATGCAGAACATTTAATAAAATATAAACACCGCCAGGTGCAGACCGACCATGATGAATGAGTGAAGGGGGACTGAGAATCCACAGAGTGGGCAAGGAATTAGGGGCTAGAAGGTGGGAAATGGGCTAAGTGTTGAGCCTAGGGGCTAAGCCTAGGGGGCTTAAGCCTGGGAATAATATTTTAATATTATTCCAAAAGATATGTGCATCATATGTTTTTATCCTAAGTCCTTTTGGAAGGACACGTGAATTCCCAAGTGGTGGGAGGAACGTGTGCTGGTGGAACGCATGCAGTTCCATGGGTGACAAGTGTCAACCCTGGTGCATGCGAATAAAAACGGCCAAGGTGAGCCGTGAGCGGATTCCATTCCATTCCCATCCCACCGGATTGTCTGAACGCGTACAGAGCTCTGAGCAGTAGGACTAACCTGACTCCTGTAGAGAACCTTCGGGAGACTCCTATAGAGAACCTTCGGGAGACCCTGTGACTCGAATGTCTGTGTCTGATTCTGAGAAATCTCATGCGTGTAACCCCAGCTTACGAGAACCCTACGTTGAATTCGGGAAAGAGTATTTGCTTGTTCGGGAAAGCTGAGCGAGCCTATGTGAACATTCCCTATTCCAAAGCCGTGACTGTGAAGCCATCCTGTGATTGCCGAATCCAGTTTTTGGAAATCCTGTGTCTGTTTTCCCGTGGAATTGTTGAGACTACGCAGTACCGGACTGCGTGAGGCTTGTTGGCCTATGAGCGAATCCCTCCAGGTGAGAGAGTGCACAGGGGTAGGAGAGAACTTCTGGTAGGAACCCTGTAGCTGCCATAGAGCCCAGAGACTTTCGGTCCGGTCTATTCCTGTAACCCAAGGTAAGGGAGATTGGCAGCCGAAGGACTGTCCAAGTGACAGAGAAGGTGCATTCTCCTGGGGTGGAACAGGCATGTGGGGAATGAGGGTCTGTGGGCAGTGAGCATGGGATATTCTTGGGAGAGAATTGTGTCCTTATGGTTGTGTGTTATTGTTTTCCCTGTAACCTCGACCTGAGCCTAGATTCCTTTCCTTGGGGTGGAGCTTAGTCCCAGCTCAGGGGTGACCCACTGCTGAGTTGATGAGTAGTGCGGTCTAAGGCTAGGAGGTTCGTGGAAGGCCTGCATTTGGTTGGTGGATTCCACCATTGTTACAAGATAAGTGTCTAACTATGTTTTATCACATTTTATCATGTCTCTACTGTAAATGTTATCATGTTTTCCGCTATGTATACGAATTAATATGGAATGCTATGGATTGTTTAATGATAGTAGTAATGATATGTTTTACTCTGAGTTAAATTTGTTTATTTTTTTAAATGCATTGGATATATGGTATCTATATGAGATTTGTACAAATGGGTATCAGAGTGCGAGTAAGCCCAGAGTTCTGAAATGCGTGTGCTACAAATTGGTATCAGAGCAATTAAACATGGTATCCGAAAGTGGTGCAGAGGTTGCGCTACAAATTGGTATCAGAGTGAAGGTTTCGACACTGAGCCTAGATGGGCCAATGGAGCGGTCTTTGGACCGAGAATGCAAAGGGAAATTGGGTCTGGAGGACCAATTTCGGACCTTGGTTTGTTCTGGAGTGTCAAGTAGTTTCTTGACTGTGCTTACGAGCTCAGGAAGTATAGCGGCAAGTGAAACCGCAGATGGTGTGGTCTATGGCTGTGGGGAGACAGGTCTCTACACCAATGGTGTTAGAACCTTAGGATCTGTTTAGGAGGGAAGGCGAGCCCTCGTGACCGTTGAATCTGGAAAAATGTGCATAGGAATTAAAATTCCTTTTGAAATACACAGGAATGTGGAAATCACGATATGCGAAATTCCAAATTGGTTAGGAACCGTCTGAGCCGTCATATCTCAACCGGAAAACCCGTCAGCCATAGGATATGTTGAGAGATGTCCGAAGGTTAAACCTCAGAGACTAGGGGCGAAAGCTCCAAAATAGATCTAGACCGTCCGAAAGACGGAGGACACGTGTCGTGAGATTTCTCATTTCGGGAAATCAGGAATCGCGATATTGGGAATCACGAAGGAGGTCGGGAATTTTCATGGTAAAAGTCCCGAGAATGATCTGAGTCGTCCATCAGTTGGAACATGTGGGCAATATCGTGAGCCCATCGGTAGATCAGGGTTCGGCGTTTCGCGAATCTTGAGGACATATGTGTTTCGACATTGGAAAGTCTGAAACCCCGATAGGAGGTATGACTGTGGTCATATAAGGGGAGGTCTTGTGAACCATGAGTCTAGCCTGGAGGGCTAATGACAGTTATAGCGCATCGGCATTGGAAGCCCCAAACCCTGAAAGGATCAGGACTTTCCATGGTGGAAACCCCAGATCAGTCGTGGGCCGTCCGATTTGAGATTGCCACGTGTTGAGAGAATACCCGTTTCGGAAAATCGAGGATTCAGGAGTTCCATTGACAAAGAACTCGGACTCTCGTCGTGATAAATCCCGAGCATACTGTCAAGACGTTAGCATGTGGCTAAGTCCCAATGAATGGACGATATTCCTTCGGGGAATCTCCGGGTCTTTAACGACCTTCCGATGTGAGAAAGATCTGACCGTTGGATTTTTCTAGGAATGGATGTGGACACATGGAGATGTACCGCGTGTCAAAGGGTCGAAAAGAGAAGTGAGAGTGGTGGGACCCTAATGATGTCACCAAACGTGAAGAGGATCCTCTGAAATGTGCCACGTACCACTTTGGTAAAGGGCGACTGCTGTGCTGTAGACCCGAAGAATAAGGTAAAATGGAATTTCGGAAGTCGGGGGTTGGAAAGGAGAGTTAAACGGGAGTTCTCCAGTACCGAGACTCCGAAACCCCGAAACCCAAAGACCCGAGGTACAAAAACCCAAAGTTTCGAAATCCTGAAGTGCCGAAAATGAAAGCTTCAAAAACCCGAAAAATGAAGTCCTGAAAATTGCAGAGTCGAACGAGAGCTCAGAAAACCCATTGGAATCGAAATGTCTTTTGTTCTTGTTGTTGTTAGTCATAAATGTTGTGGATTGTTTATGAACTTTAATGGCCTAACAAACTTCGAATTTAATTGCACAGAGAGTGCGTGTGTAGAGTTCAACAGAGGTTAGGACTCCAGTTAACCAACACCGAGTATGGAGTGGTGAAAAGTGCAGATTACCCCTGAAATAGAAGATGAATAGGAAGGAAAGGATGTTAACCTGGGATTCGAAGGATTGAACTCCAATGGGCATGGACAAGAGAAGGATAAGGAAGGACACATAATGAAAATCATTGAAGGATTGCAAAGAGAGGCCAAGGCTCGCCGAGCTAAAAGCCGAAAGCTTATGAAAGTTAGGGATTGGCAGGGTGAATTAAACTTAAAATTTTTGAAGAGCCTAGAAAGAATAGAGAAGAAACTCGAGAAGGGAAGAGAATAAGGTACGACGAAGAGTCGTAGAACCCATGGGAGAAGAAGTAGGCTTGAACACACAGTAGTTCAAGCCCATCCCCTACCAGAAAACATCGAAAATCTGGAAAGGAGGAATTGAAGGGAGAGTTGAAAAAGATTAAGCCTACAACATTCGATGGAGAACATAAGAAGGAGGAAGATGCCGAGACATGGTTGCTTGGCATGAAGAAATACTTCCAACTGCAGAATTAGTCCGCCCATGCAGAAGGAAGAATTGCAATGTACCAACTGAAAGGAAAAGAATCCATGTGGTGGGATCAGTTTGTACAGGTGCAACACATCAGAGAGAAAGAGGTCACGTGGAAGGAGTTTAAGAGGTATTTCGAGAAGAAATACCTGACAAAAAGATACTATGACAGAAAGATGAAGGAGTTCTTTGAACTCAAGTTGGGCAGTATGACCATTGATGAGTATGAATGAAATTTTCTGGAACTACTGAAGTATGTTTCATTCATCAAGGATGAAGATGTTAAAATTCAGAGGTATCTGAGTGGACTGCCACCTTCCATGAGTGAAAATATTCAATACGACGATCCTAAGACCATGGAAGAGACCATCAGAAAAGTGAAATGCTTGTATGAACAGCAAGGAGAAAGGCCTATCCTTCGGAAGGTCTGGGATGATCGGAGGAAATTTAAGAAGGAACAGAGGCAAAAGGGAAGCAAGCCTTCCTTTTTCAGAAACAGTCCTTGGGGAAATTCATCTTTTAAATAGCCTAGGAAGGTTGAAGGGAGTGAGCAGATGCCAAGGCCTCCACCTATAGAGTGTTGGGGCTGTAAAGGAAATCATAGGTACAGAGACTGCCCCCACAGAAAAGACAAAGAAAGAACTATCCATATTGTTCAGCAAGTTGAAACAGTGGAGGATATGGGCAGTAGAATGTCGAGGATCTACGCAGCCCTGGACAATAAGCAAGAAGAATTTCAATCACACATGATTGAAGTGGAAGGTACGATCAAAAACCGACCACTTGTTATTTTAATTGATTTAGAGGCTAGCCATAGTTATTTAGATCCTAGAGTGGTGGATAGTTTGCATCTAATGAGAAGCAAACATGAGAAGTCTTAGTTAGTGCAGTTAGCCATGGGGACCAAGAGGAAGGTCACTGAATTAGTTAAGTCATGTTCAGTGGACATGAAAGGAATGAGCATTAAGGCTAAATTGAACATTCTGCCTTTAGGCTCATATGATTGCTTAATTGGGATGGACTAGTTGGACCAACACCATGCCCTTCTAGATTTCCGTAACAAGAGGTTCACATGCCTGAACGAAGAGGGAAATCAGGCAACAATCCAAGAAATTCCCATAGTCGTGGTTGTGAGGGAAATCTCAGCCATGCAGCTGAAGAAATGTTACCGGAAAGGCTGTCAATTATTTGCAGCTCGGGTGGAAGAAGCATCCCAAGATGTAGTATCGAATCTGGAAGACCATGAAGTACTCAAGGAGTTCAAGGATGTATTTCAAGAGGTACCTGGACTACCTCTGAGGAGGGACATCGATTTTTCTATAAATTTGATGCCTGGAACAACTCTAGTTTCGAAAGCTCCTTATAAAATGAGTACGCCAGAGCTAAAAGAGTTGCAATTGCAGCTCGAAGAGCTACTAAAGAAAGGTTACATTCGCCCCAGTGTGTCACCGTGGGGAGCCCCGGTCCTATTCGTGAAGAAGAAAGATGGGATGTTGAGGCTGTGCATTGATTTTCGACAGTTGAATAAGGTCACTGTCAAGAACAACTATCCTCTGCCAAGGATTGATGATCTTTTTGATCAGTTGAAGGATGCAAAAATATTTTTGAAAATAGATCTCTAATGATGATATCGCCAAGTGAGAATAAAGGATGAAGACATCAATAAGACCACCTTTAGAACAAGGTATGGTCATTATGAGTTCACAGTGGTGCCGTTTGGATTGTCCAACGCGCATGTTGTTTTCATGTGCTTAATGAATGGAGTGTTCAGAGATTATTTGGACAAGTTTGTCATAGTCTTCTTGGACGACATCTTGGTGTATTCCAAGACAGAGGAAGAACATGAACAACACCTGAGAATGGTACTGCAGGTGTTGAGAGAACACCAGTTGTACACAAAGATGAGCAAGTGTTCTTTTTACCAAAGGCAGATCCATTACTTGGGGCACATTATATCTGAAGAAGGGATCGTTGTGGATCTTGAGAAGGTACAAGCCATTTGAGAATGGCCAATGCCAAGGAATGTGGAAGAAGTTAGATCTTTTATGGGTTTGGCAGGCTACTATAGGAATTTTATAGTTGGATTCTCAAAGATAGCTCATTCTATCACTTCCTTGCAAAGGAAGGAGAAGAAGTTCCAGTGGACTGAAGAATGTGAGAGTAGCTTCCAGCGATTGAAGCTGTTGCTAACTAGTGATCCAATCCTGAAGATTGTAGATCCAAACAAGGATTACGTAGTATGCACAGATGCATGTAAGGAGGGGCCAGGAGGAGTTCTCAGCCAAGAGGGATTTTTAGTTTGTTATGAATCCCGAAAGTTGAAGGAACATGAGAAGAATTAAGCCACTCATGATTTAGAGCTGGCAGCAATCGTCCACGCCTTGAGGAAATGGAGACATTACCCCATGGGCACGAGATTCAAGTTGAGAACAGACCATAACGGTCTGAAGTATTTATTTGATCAGCCGACCTTAAATGCCAGGAAAATCAGATGGCTGGAGTTTTTGTGCGAATATGACTTTGATATCAAGCATATCAAAGGGAAAGAAAATAAGGTGGTTGATGCACTCAGCAGAAAAGTGCACGAATTACATGCTATAGCCATTAGCATGTACCAGACTGAGATGAAAGACATAATTTTGGAAGCTACAAATGTTGATTTGCAGTACAAAAATCTTGTGGCAAAGCTACAACAGCGTGAGAGACCACAGACCAAGGAAAGTTACACCTTGGGAACTAATGGTTTACTTCTGTATAAAATCAGAGTGTATGTACCCAATGTCCGGGAATTGAAGTTGGCAATTCTAAAGGAGATGCATAACGTGGCTTATGCTAAACATCCTGGATATCAGAAGACTGTGGCAGCAGTCAAACGCCATTATTTTTGGTTGGGTTTGAAGAAAGAAATCGTTGAATACATCGCCAGATGTATAGAGTGCCAGAAGGTTAAGGCGGAGCATAGGCACCCAACAGGGTTGCTGCAGCCTTTACCTATTCCTGAATGGAAATGGGACGTGGTAACAATGGATTTTATCACCGAACTACCTAGAACAAGCAAGCAACATGATTCAATCATGGTGGTGGTGGACAAGCTTACTAAATTTGCCCATTTTATTCCACTGAAAACCACCCACAGAGCAGCAAATGTTGCTGACATTTTCCTAAAAGAAGTTGCACGCTTGCACGAAATTCCTAAGACCATTGTGTCTGATAGAGACCTGAAATTCACTTCGAATTTCTGGAAAGGACTATTCAAAGGATTCAGAACGAATCTGAACTTTATCACAGCATATCATCCCGAGTCTGATGGACAGACAAAGAGAGTAAATAGAGTAATAGAAGACATGTTGAGAATGTATTTGATGGATAAACCATCAAGGTGGGAAGACTACATGCATTTGGTAGAATTTACCTACAATAATGGGTATCATGCATCATTGAAGATGAGCCCATTTGAATCGCTTTATGGAAGTGCAACACTCTAGTGAGCTGGGATAATCCAGCTGACAAAGCAGTAGTTGGGCCTGAGTTGCTCAAAGAGATGGAAGATCAAATGATAAGAATTAAACATAATCTAAAAACTGCCCAGGACAGGCAGAAAAGTTGCGCTGATAGTAACAGAACCCATAGAGAATTCAAAGTGGGTAATCATGTTTTCCTGAAAGTGAAAACTAACAGAAGTTCCCTGAGGCTGGGAAGTTGCACCAAGTTGGCAGCAAGATTTTGTGGGCCATTTGAGATCCTGGAAAGGATTGGGCCGGTTGCATACATGCTTGCATTACTTGCATCTATGACTGTACATAATGTGTTTCATGTTTCACT
>ML780728.1:817864-839712 GCA_009831015.1 Picea engelmannii
AGGTAGAAAGGTAAGGGGGGTCCGGAATCCAACATGCGTCGTTGATCCGGGGGTGCAAATCACTTCCATTCGAACTTGCTCGTGATTTACTTTGGGCGCATTATCATCCAAAACCTTGGACAAGTGGGTTTTTAACCCATTCTTTTGCATTCTAGCCCCCTTTACAAGAAATATCGCTAACAACGTGGAGGAAGCAAATGCACTGCACAAATAACATGCATGCTCTTTACAGATTAGCACACAACCGATATGAAAGAGGATTTAAGTGAAAACCGTTGAGAATATAGTTAACATACTGGAACATAAAACATTCATGGAATTTCATATCTTTCGTATCTTAAGATGAAGAGGGTGTAAAAATAATTCCAAATCCAAGGTGGAACATTTTAAATTTAAGGTACCTTATAAACGATGCAAAATTGATAAGACATTAGTGGTTGGATGACCTTTGCATACAAACCTCAATACTGCAAAATATATCCACAAAAGTGTAATAAAAAACACTTAAGAGTTGAAGTTCAAATAATTTGAAACAAAACTCCCATAGAATACATGTCGTAATTTCTTCATGCCCAAAGAACAATTTCTGAAATCCTTCGGAACCAGGGTTTATTATGCCAGCAAGAGACGGTATCTCTCCACCTCAACTATCCTCCACCATACTAACCAAATTAAGATGAAATAGAATCAAATGTTTTCTGCTACCTCGACTTAAGATTTGCAGTAAACCCGAAAATGCCATGAACCATCAAAATGGGGATTTCAAACAGGATTGAAGAAAAATATCCTCGATCTTAGGAGCAGTACGCCTGGTGTTCTTGTTCTTGGCAATTAAGTCGATACCCTGCGACCTACAAATTTAACATTTTTGTAGTAAGGAAAACAACCACATACAAGGATCCTACATCCATTTTTCAAAAATCCTAAGCGCGTCATCGTTGCTGCAATTGCTAATTGTTCCTCTGGAGGCCTCATGAACAATGATACAAATTGGGCCATTCAATTGTCATCTATTACAGGTAATAGAGGAGCACGGGATTTATAGGCTATACTTGTATCGCTAGAAGTCTCCCAAATATTGCTTCAAATTTCTATCAGCATCCAGCCTCAGCTAAGGCATGATACGAGGCCAAATATCTGAGTGTTAATTATATCAGTAACCTCAAAAGTATGTGACTATACACTGTCAGTGTACAATTATTTCTTGATTTTCTTGATTTTCTCAAGTCTATTTATCTCAGCTCCTTTCCCTTAATGAAATGCGCTCTTCACTTTCTTGTTCCCAATTCTGTCTTCTCTGTATTATCTTTTGTGCTTCTCATTTTGTCATGGTATCAGAGCCTCTTCTCACAATATTAGAACGTAAGCCTCTTCACAGTGTCTGGAGAACAGCCTGATCATAAGAAGAAGAGCACAAAGCTTACATTGTCTCACAAACGAGAGCATGGGACGCAAGATTCTTCACAGAGTTTGGAGAGCAGTCTGCAGTCCGAAGTGCACTCAAAAGATTGTTGGAGACAGAAAATGCGAGGAAGCAGAGCTGCAGAAGGACTAAACAATTAAAGATTGGTGAGCATTTAAATAATTCGTGAAAGATTCGTGAAATTCTTTCTTCAGGAGGAAGTTTGCAGAAGCAACAAAGGAGAAGCTACTTCAGCCGTAAGATTGGACGCAGGAATAGATATGAGCCTTTAATTAAGCCCAGAAACGACGAGCCCGCAGATAAGGAGAATTTTTTTTTGAGCCGTAAGATCTGAGTGAGAGAAAGTCCAGCCATCAGATCAAGCAAAGATTAAGTCAAGACCGTCAGATCTCATTGGAGAGAGATTGACGATGGGGAGTCATTGCAGGATCAGGAAGTAAATTAAAGATTTTGCAAGTTGTGAGCTCACAATTCCTCAGGATCGTTGATCTTGCTAGATCAACAAATAAACGGTGGATATCGATCCCGCTACGAACAAGCATCTTCACATTGCAAAGATCGAGAAGAAAATTAAAGTGTGAGCAAGTTGTGATCCCACAATTCCTTAGGATCATTGATCTTGCTAGATCAATAGATCAACGGTGGATATTGATCCTGCTATGGACGAGCATCTTCGCTTTGCAGAGATTAGGAAGGAAATTAAAAAGTAAGTGAGTTGAGTCTCCGCAATCACTTGTGGTCGTTGATCTTCAAGCAAGGGACACGTGTCAGGCGATCTCGTACTCCGGGAGGAAGCAAGCAAAAGATGAGTAAAGGACTCCCGAAGGACCAAAGCTCCGAAGAGCCAGAGTAGATACAGATCGTTGATCGAAGTGGACACGTG
Source organism: Picea engelmannii (assembly GCA_009831015.1). Taxonomy (NCBI): domain Eukaryota; kingdom Viridiplantae; phylum Streptophyta; class Pinopsida; order Pinales; family Pinaceae; genus Picea; species Picea engelmannii. The sequence continues at coordinate 820,171 of ML780728.1, forward strand.
GCAGGAGATCCTACACTCCAACGGATAACCACTTCGGAAGAAATACGAAGGCATGAAATGAGAACTCCCTAAGGCCCGAAGCTCGGAGTTCATCTGGACTGTCAATCAATGAGGACATGTGGCGCCAGATATCTCACTTCGGAGACTTAGCACTCCGGAAGGTTTTGCAGAGCGTATCATTAGACCAAGAACTACCCAAAGTCTCCAAGTAAATCTGAGACATTGAAGGCTGAGGACACGTGTCAACAGATTTGACACTTCGGGAAGTTAACACTTCAGAGATTTGTGATGTTGTGCATCTCGAAACGCCCGAAGCCCGAGATTCCAAAGTAAATTTCAATCATCCAAAGCAAGAGGACACATGGAGGTTGATCTCGCACTTCAAAGATTCGACAATCTGGAGGATTGTGTGTATTAGCAAACAGAAACTCCCAAACACGAGAGTTCTGAAGAAGATATTGTTCATTGGTTTGAAGAGGGATAAGGATCGTTGGATTTACCTCTCTCTGGACAATTTACCACTTCGGCACATCGCGAGTATTGTGATTAAGAGCGATGAAATATCTATGAGGCCCAAACTCCCAAAGTAATTATGAGTCGTAGATCTCGACAATTAATTGAGACCATCGATCTCTTCCCTTGTTCGGAGGTTGGCGAGTTCATAGGATTGTGAGGTAAGAAAGGAATAATGCGTGAAGCTCGAAGACCCGGAGCACCTAGTTTTCAGTCCCCTGGTCACATGAGAAGCTAAACTTCAAAACAAAAAAAAATGGCTCTCGAGTAAACTCAGAAAGCCCAATTTCGCCATTAGAGGGGCTACAATTGCTAAAGAACATAGCTCAAATCTCTGACTTCGTAGATCTCATGCTCAGATAGTCACATCCAGCCAAATCGAAGCTAAATAAGTGGTCTACCCCGTGTTTGTCGGACCAAAGTCACAATAGAGGATTTCGCGGACCTAGTTAAGCACGGAAATCTCTAACAAAAAAAAATTATTCAATTTTTTACAAGATGGCCACCTCTAACAACTTAGGACCAAGACAAGGACCTATTCTTCTTGGAAAGAATTATGAATTTGGTCTCTTAGAAGGAGAACCTCCTTACAATCACAAGAGTGTTGGGATACAGTGGATCTTGGATACGTGGAACCAGATCCAACAAACCTTGCTGCCATGACCAATCAACATAGAACTGCTCAGGAAGCACAGAGGAACAAAGAGAAGAAGGAAAATTTATGGATTCAAAACTCAGTGGATGACTCAATTTTCTCAAAAATCACAGGCGTTGTTACTTCAAAACAGGCCCGGGACATCCTTACATTAGCCTACCAAGGAAATGACAGGGTCAAAATAGTCAATATGCCAACCTTGAGGACGCATTTTGAGACTTTAAAAATGATAGAGTCTAAAGACGTTGATCAGTTTATGACTAGATTCATGGGAATTGTAAACCAAATCAGATTGATTGGTGAATCCATCCCTAATCAAATAATCGTTGAGAAAGTCCTCATAAGTCTTTAAAAGAAATTTGAAATGGTTGTTACAACCATCCTTGAGTCCAAGGACCTGACAAATTTTTCAACAGATGAATTAGTGGGCTCTCTATTGACACATCAGACCAGACTACATCTCAAAGATGAGTCAATAGCCAATGCCTTCAAGACTCAATTGTCTTTCAGTAGAGGGAGAGGTAGAGGAAAAGTCATAGGCATCGAGGATGAGGGAGAATTCCAAGTAACAATCACTCAAGTGAAGGTCACAGACAATCGAACAAGAATCAGAATTTCCAAGGTCACAGACAACAGAACTAGAATCAAAATTTTCATCCTCAAAGAGGCAGAGGGAGAAGATCAAATGACAAATCAAACATACAATGTTATTACTTCAAAAAGTATGGACATTGTGATTCTAAATTATGGAAGAAGCAAGCAGATCAACTCTCAGGCAGAGCACATGTCTCAAATCATGAAGGAGAAACCTCAGATGGTATGTTTCTCTCATGCCACAAAACTGAAGAACAACATAAAGATCTATGGTTGTTGGACAATGGTTGCAACAATCACATGACAGCTAACAAAGATTTACTTTCATGCATTGATTCTTCTATTTCATCTCATATTACACATGGAAATTATTCTCAAGTCAAAGTTCAAGGAAAAGGAACGGTACCTATTTTCATTAAACAAAATGTAAAGAAAGACATAAACAATGTCTATCATGTTCCAGATTTGAAACATAATCTGTTAAGTGTAGGACAACTTATTGAACATGGTTATAAGGTACTTTTTTAAGGGGCATCATGTAGGATATATGATAAAACCCCCAACAGAAAATTGATTTATGAAATCCACATGACTAGGAATAGAATGTTTACCCTAAGCCTTGGAACTACAAATGTGATCCAATCATATGCACAAAGTGCATCCACCCCCAATTAAACTATGGTTTGACATACAAGATTTGGACATCTACCCTTTCAAAGTCTAATCCTTCTACAGAATCACTCCATGGTCAAATTTATACATGTCTTCATAGAGAAAAAACCCCCATGTGAGTCTTGCATTCTTGGAAAACATAAGATAACTAATTTTACACAGTCCTCCACTCAAGCCAAACAACACTTAGAGTTGTTTCACACTGACCTATGTGGACCAATTCAAACAAAGTCAATAGGTGGTAGAATTTATTTTCTAATGTTTATTGATGACTTTAGAAGGAAAATATGGATCTATTTTCTCAGACACAAGTCTGAAACCTTTGCAAAATTCAAATAATTCAAAGTTGAAGCTGAAAAATAGAGTGGGAAATACGTGAAGACTCTCAGGTCATATGGAGGAGGAGAATACAGCTCCAAAGAATTTGCAAATTTCTACAAATCACAAGGCATCATCATGCAAACTACAGCCATGTATACTCCACAACAAAATGGAGTGGCTGAAAAAAAAATCAGACAATAATGAACATGGCAAGAAGCCTTCTCAAAGATAAATGTCTATCAAATCTATTTTGGGCTGAAGCAGTAGCATGCTCGGTTTATCTCCTGAATAGATCTCCAACCACCAGTCTCAAGATGAAGGTCCCTCAAGAAGAATGGAGTGGGACAAAGCTAAATGTTGCTCATCTCAGGACATTTGGATGCATAACATTCTCTCACATACCTTCTGAATTGAGGAAGAAATTTTATGATATAAGTGAGAAATCCATTTTTGTTGGCTACAATGAGACATCCAAAGCCTATAGACTTTACAATCCGATTTCAAAGAAACTAATTCCCAGCAGAGATGTCAAATTTATAGAAAATCAATTCTGGAGTGAGTCTAAACATCGACCTATGGATAGTCAAAATCCATTGCTACCACTTCCTGAAAACACAACAAATTTAGAACATCAAACACATCAGCCTTCTCTTCCAATATTGGAGGTACAAGGATAGCCTGAAATTCCTCAGGACAACTCTACTTCAAGAATAAATTCATCCTCTAAACTTCAAAATTAGAGAACTCGAAGCTTGATACAAATCCATCAGCAGTTGGATGATATTGATCAACACAATATTTTTGCACTAATGTCATGTCAATATACATCTTTTAAAGAGACACATTGGGTTCAAGCCATGAACAAAGAGATTGACTCCATTAAGAAGAAAAAGACGTGGGATCTTTTTGATCTTCCCAGACACAAGAAAAGTATTGGTGTAAAGTGGGTTTACAAAACTAAACTCAATGAAAAGGGGAAGATTGAAAAACACAAGGCAAGACTTGTTGCCAAAGGATTCTCACAACAACCAGGTATTGATTATGGTGAAACTTTTGCTCCAGTAGCAAGGTTGGACACTGTAAGGACTCTCTTAGCCATAATAGCTCAACACAAATGGAAAGTATATCAGATGGATGCCACGTCATCTTTCCTGAATGGTGTCTTAATAGAAGAGGTCTATGTGGATCAACCACCTGGATTTGAAGTCAAAGAGCAACCAACCAAAGTGTATTGATTGAAGAAATCCTTATATGGATTAAAGTAAGCTCCAAGAGCTCGGTATAACAGAATTGGCACTTACCTAATCAAGAGTGGTTTAAGAAGAAGCCAAAATGAGCCAAATCTATGCACCAAAACAGATCAACAAAGTAAAATTCTAATTGATTGTATGTTTATATGTTGATGACGTGATATATACTAGAAATATTGAGTTAACCAGTTTTAAACATGCCATGCAATCTGATTTTGAGATGAAAAATCTTGTCATAATGAAATATTTTTTGGGGATTGATGTTGACTAATCAACCAAAGACATTTTTGTATGTTAGCAAAAGTATGCAGCAGACATCATTAAAATATTCTACATGGAAGACTTCAATCCATCAGAAACTCCTATACCCCTAGGCACAAAATTGAGCAAGTAAGATGAAGGCCCTATAGTGGATTCTACCCTCTACAAAAGTTTCGTAGGCAGTTTGTTGTATCTTACAACAACTAGGCCTGATATTATGTATGCAACCAACATTGTTTCTAGGTTCATGGAATCCCCCAAAGATTCTCACTAGAAGATGAAGAAAAGGATTCTGAGATATACTGCAAGCACTCTCAATTTTGGCTTATGGTACACTCAGCCTGATGATAATCATCTCTCTGGTTACATAGACAATGATTTTGCAGGCATCCTAGATGACCGAAAAAACACCTCAGGACATGCTTTCCACCTAGGCACGAACCTAATTTCTTGGGCATCAAAGAAGCAACCCATTGTCTCAATATCTTCTGCAGAGGCAGAGTGTGTCACTGCTACCTCAGCTTCCTATCAAGCTGAGTGGTTGAGAAGAATATTAAATGATATGTCACATACATAAAATGAACCAACTCCTATCTTTTGTGACAACACCTCAACAATTTCTTTATCAAAAAACCATGGGTTTCACAAGAAAAGAAAGCATATTGACACTCACTTTCACTTCATACATGAGATAATCAATAATGGTGACGTCACACTTCAATTGTGTGGCTCAGGAGATCAGCTCACAAACATTTTCACGAAGACACTAGGAAAATCTGTTTTGATTTTTAGAGAGAGCACTTGGGCATTATCAATGATGATGTTTGTAACTGTTGAGTTTCAGAGGGAGTGTTAATTATATCAGTAACCTCAACAGTATGTGACTGTACATTGTGAGTTGTCTTGGCCAGTTGTATGATTGTTTCTTGATTTTCTTTATTTTCTCGAGCCTATTTAGTTCATATATTTTCCCTTAATGAGATGCGCTCTTCACTTTCTTGTTCCCAATTTTGTCTTCTCTGTATTATCTTCTCTGCTTCTCATTTTGTCTCCAAGAAAGCGAAAAAAGTATTCCAATGTGGCATGTGAATGGAAGTTGTCCTGTGCAAAACCAATATCCTTTACAGATAGGGAGCATGGGGCAATGACACATGGAACATTAAAGCAATCAATACAATACCTATGGGACCAAATTATATCATACATATTTTTCTATTTCAATTTTTTTAATCTATAACACATTCTTCAATAAATATTATTAAAAAAAAAAATATTAAACTTCTCTTACGACTTTCGTTGTTCTAAAGTATGTAACCAAGTACGTTTAGTACATTAACTAAAAAATTGAAAACAAGAGTCCACTTGACCTTACTAGCAAGTATATCAAATCAAATCAAGATCAAACGCAACGTTTTATGCCTTTTATGTATTTATTTATGTTTGCATGATATCATAGATTGGAGGCAAAGAAAAGAGAAAGAAATCATTAGGATGCTCGGAAAGAAGCAACTCTTCAAAATATTCACTCCCAAGTTCATGCAACTCCACAAAAGCTAAGCATATGTTATTTATGTTACTATTCAATCCCACATATCTAACCAACCGCTTGTTGCACAACGTATATACTTTTTATAGGGTCCATGGGTTTCCAACACTACTTCTACTTCTACTATCTTTCATTCTTTAGCGCCACAGGGTGGTCATTCCATTATCGTCTTCTGCAATATATTTCTCACTACTTCTACTTCTACTATCTTTCATTCTTTAGCGCCACAGGGTGGTCATTCCATTATCGTCTTCTGCAATATATTTCTTAAAATCCGCTATAAGATATTCAGTGTCTGACACTTGAGCATGATAGATTTTGATGAGCTTCTACATAGGATACAAGTTTAGAGGAGCATCTTTAATTAGTGTCGCCAAATCCTTCATCACGACCTCTATGGGAAACTTTAAAGATGCATGAGTTCCGTGAATGAAAAGAGAGGCTTTATCATAAGCCATGGTGACCTCCTCTGCTCTGTTGAAAGTTACAAGCCACACTCTAGGCCCTTGTCGAGCTAAATCACTTATTTCCAGTGCAAATTTCCCCCATGGTCGTCTACGGACCCCATTGTACCGCTTTGTGCTTGACTTCTCTACATCTTCACCTTGTGCCTGGGTCGTTTCAGTCTTGCAGATTGCAGGCATGCAATCCATGGATCCAATCGCTCCAAGGATCTCCATCTCCTTCTATTTATGAAATGCAGACCATCCATGGTTGGCACGTCGTCCAGAAATTGGAAGAGTATCATGTCCTTTGAATCATTCTCGGTCAGAAGCAGAGCTAGGGAAACTTACGAAGAAAAACACAAAACACTGGAAAATTTAACTTATGGGGCATGGTTGGCCCTTATCACTTACCAAGAAAAACGCAAAAACTAGTTGGCCCTTATCATTATTAAATAGATGCTCTACCATAGATTATATACTTTAGCATTATTATATAGATATTTGCTACTTAATCTATAGATCCACAAAATTGAAGACTAATGTCGCCATTGTTGACAAGCTTAGTAATGAAGTGATAGCTAGTGTCAATGTGTTTGTTTTTCGGGTGAAACACGTGGTTTTTGGACAATTTTCGAACGGTTGTCATAGAAAATATAATTTGGATATTTCTCCACATGTACAAGATCTTTCAAAAGTCTCCTTAGCCATACTACCTAGCATGATGTTGTAGTAGTTGCTACATGTTCTGCTTTTGGAGGATATATTGAGACAATGGGTTGCTTCTTAGAAGTCCATGAGATCAAATTTGTGTCTTTAAATGAAAATCATATCATGAAGTGTTTTTCCTATCATCAATGCTACTAGAAAATTCATTATCTATGTATCCTGTAAGTTTGTTGTCTTCAAAATTTTTGTACCACAATCTGTAATTGGTTGTACCTGCAACATACCTTAAATTGTTTTTCCAACTTTCCAGTGAGAGTCCTTGGGAGACTCCATAAATATAGAAATGAAGCTAACTACATACATAACATCAGTTCTAGTTGCAATAAGATACACGATTCTTCTTAAAATCCTCTTATACATTGTTGAATCAATTGATGGTCCATTATCCTGTTTGTTCAATTTTGTTCTTATTGCAATAGGTGTTTCTGCCAGTTTGGATTTTCCATCATGAACCTCTTTAAACATAACATCAGGTCTAGTTGCAATAAGATACACGAGGCTTATTATAAGCTTCTTATACATTGTTGAATCAATTGTTGGTCCATTATCCTGCTCGTTCAATTTTTTTCTTGTTGCAATAGGTGTTTCTGCTAGTTTGGATTGTCCAACATGAACCTCTTTAAGATATATGTAGCATATTTTTTTGACATATGAAAATGACTTGAGAAAATTACTTCACTTCAATTCTCCAAAAATACTTCATGAGCCCAAGGTTTATCACCTCAAAATCTCTTTTCATGAAAGCTTTGAAATTATCTAACAATAGATTAGCAATATATATCATATCGTCAACATAAAGACAAACTATAAGAATTTTACCTCGCTGGTCTGATTTGGTATAAAGAGTGGGTTCATTATTGCTCGTGTTGAACCCATTGTTTAGAAAATAAGAGTCAATTCAAATGTACCAAGCTCTTGGATCTTCCTTCAAGACATACAAGGCTTTCTTCAACTTGTACATGCTATACTCTTGGCCTTTTACTTCAAATCTCATTGGTTGATCTCCATACACCTCTTCTTCTAAATTGCCATGCAAAAAGGTTGACTTCACATCCATTTGGTAAATTGACCATTTGTTTTGGGATGCAATGGTTATCATAGCTCTAATATTATATAACCTTGCTACTGGAGAAAAGGTCTCACCATTGTCAATACCAGGTTGTTGAGCAAACCCTTTGGAAACTAGTGTTTCCTTATGTTTCTCTATCTTTCCTTTTCCATTCAATTTTTTCATGTAAACCTACTTAACACCAATGTTGGTTTTATCTTTTGGGATATTAACAAGATATCATGTCTCATTCCTTTCAATAGCTTCAATATCTTTGTTCATGGCATGTACCCAATGTTCTTCTCTCACCACCTCTTCAAAATAAGTAGGTTGATAGAATAATAAGGAAAATTGATCTTGTTGATCCATGTCATCCAAATTCTCAATAGATTTCCCTACAACTCCTTGTTCTCTGATTTCTCAGATAATTTATTGACTCATTGTTGGAAGAAAAACTGTTTTCAATCTGTTCGTCTTGTCTTTGCACCTGTAACCTTGGCAATCTTGGTGGAAGTATTTGTTGTCCTAAGCTTTCCACCCGTTCATCTATTTCGAGTAATGAATTTCAACTGTCCATTGTTTCATTTTCTTGGTCAGTCCAAGATTTTTCCTCCAATAATTTTACATCCATATTCACCACAAATTTCTTGTTCATTGGATTATACACTCTACAGGATTTGAACTATTCACTATACCTAATGAAAATGCACTTTTCACTCTTGCTGTCATTTTTCCTTCTTTGTTCTTCTGGGATATGTGCATAGGCCATACAACCAAAAATTATGAAGTGAGAGACACTTAAATTCATTCCACTCTGTGATTCTTGAAGTAGTTTATCTTTCACACTTTTTGTTGGAGATATGTTTAGTATGTAGATTGAACAAACTGCAACTACTTTAACCCAAAAATCATTGGACAAATTTCTAGCTTTGATCATGCTCCTTCCCATGTCCATGATGGTCTGATTTTTTCTTTCAGCCGCTCCATTATGTTGTAGAGTATATCTGATGGTGAACTTCCTTTTAATTCCTTAATGTCTATAAAAAATTTGCAAACTCCTTTTAGTCATACTCTCCTCCTCCATCTGACCTGATAACTTGGACATATTTTCCACTTTGTTTTTCTGCTACAAATTTAATTTCTTTGAACTTTTTGAATGTATCATATTTTGTTTTTAGGAAATATATCCAATGTTTCCTTCTAAAATTATCAATGAACATTAGAAAAAAAAATTTCCACCAATGGACTGATATTGCATGGGTTCACAAAGATATATGTAAACCATTTCTAGATGCTCTTTGGCTATGTAGGAGGATGTTGGAAAACTATCTCTTTGATGTTTTCCAAGGATGGATCTTTCACAAGGGTTGTTTTGTTCATTCAATATAGGAACTCCCTTAACCATTAACTATTTTTGCAAGAAACTAAGACTCCTAAAAGGTAGGTGACCATACCGAAGATTCCACAACCAAGTCTCATCTGTGCTTGAGACATTTTGTGCATATGATTGTGACATATTTACACTTTTCAAATTTAATGGGAACATTTTGTTCTTGGTCATTTGAACCTTTGCAACAACTCTTCTATTAGGTGGTTTATCTAAGATAGCGCATCTGGAGTTATTGAATCTGACCTCATGACCATTTTGATTCAACTATCGTATATGTATTAGATTAAGTCTAAGGTTGAATACATAGAAGACAACAAAAATGTATTTCTTCTCATTTTGCGTGGTTAACACTAACACAACACCTTTTCCTAATGCCTTCGCATGATAATCATCTCTTAAAGTAATTTTAGATTGAATAGAACTATCAATGTTAGAAAACAACTTTTTGTTACATGTCATGTGATTTCTACAACCATCGTCCAATAACCAAAGATCCTTGTTGTGATCTTATTTAGTGATTTGACATTAAATGAACATTGTTTCAAATGTCCCTTATTTAGTGTTGGAGATATTTTATCTTCCCTTGTTCATATTTAACTATTCTTTCTACAGTCACTTTCATAGTCACCATATTTTTTTCAGTAGTAACATTTGATCCAGGTGGGTATCGGTGGCCACCCACCTTTTCCAACTGGCTCAAAATAGTTTTCTGGCAATTTTGGTAATTTACTATTTTTAGCAGTTTTTAACTTCTCGGACCATTTTGAGGGCCTAAATGAAGGTTTTTTGGGATTGAGATTCTCAATGAAATCCAAAGGCATGATTGATCACCCAAAATGAATCTCCTTGGTGATACCTTTCCAACGGGCTATCATGCACCTAAAACGGAGATCGTATGCAAATGGTTAAACCTATGTGACAAATGTCGTTGAAGGAGATCGTATGCACGACAAATGGTTAAACCTACTAGAAGGTTATTTCTCTGTTCACAATTTTTTCGATAGATACAAGATCACCTTCACACTCCTTAAAGCTCTCCCCCATGTCAAACATTGAAGGGAAACTCACTGGGAGCAGAGTTCCACAGAGAAGTCTGGAATATATGGGGTCGAGCCCACTTGGGATTTTTTTGTGGAAGCGGTAAAGGAACAATATTACCCTGTTGGCAAATATGAGGACTAGTACATGAGATTGACCACACTACGAAAAGAGAGGGGCCCAACAGTTCCGGAGTTCACCAATACCTTCCATGCCTTACGCACCAAGCTGGGTATCAAAGACTCTGAACGACATTTAGTTCTGAAATATCATGGGGCTCTACACAGATACATCCAAACTGAAATGGATTTTCTGGACATATCATCACTCGATGTTGCTTATCGATATGTTGTTAAAATCAAGCAGAAATTTAAGCACCAGAAGAAACGAGAGTTCGGGTTTGCAAATCTACAACAACCAAAGTATGACAAAGATGGCCCTAACAAACAGTCTCCTGAAAACCAGTCCAAGCCACACGAAAAGAAGGGTCACGGGAAGACAAATAAGGACACCAAAAAATGGTGCAATTTCCATAAAATCCCCTAGCACAACACCGATGAATGTCACTCAAAACAGTCATTAGTGGTCGAGATAAAAAAATAAGGAGCTGAACCCTGATTCAGAATCTAGTTCTGAAAATACTGGTAAAGGACAGATCATTGACACAGACCCCACTGCTATTGTCATGACCGCAACAATTCAACCAGAAGAACCAATAGATATTGAAGAGGGGGAGCACCTTTTTCATTCACAGATGTGGGTGAAGGGGACCTCGCTACATTTTATCATTGATAGCGGAATCCAGAAGAACCTCATCTCAGTAGAGGTCTTCAAACAGGTGGGATTGTCGAAAACACCACACCTACAGCCATACAACATCGGGTGGCTTCTCCAAGGAAGAGATCTCTATGTTAACCAACAGTGTCGATTATCATATGGCATCCAAACCTTCAAGGATGAGGTATTATGTGATGTTTCCCCACTGGATGTCTATGATGTCCTCTTGGGCCAACCATATATGTGGAGACGCCATGTTGTTTATGAGTCTTGACACTATAGTGTCATTGTTACTTTGGGGGGTCATCTCTACAGAATACCAGAGGTAGTTCCAACTATTGTTCCACTTAAACAATGCCGCAAGGTAGTATCTCACACTACAAAATTCAGCTTCTTCACAATCTGTTCAAAAGGGGAATAGAAAGACACTGCAACCACTACAACCTTGCCCCAAGCACCTTCTATCCAACAGAAGCAGATCGACAAGGTTGCAGCAAAGTGCAAAGATTCCTTCTGCACACATGCATCTCATGTAGCCAAACAAGCTAAAAAGGTCCAACCCTTCTAGCCACATGTTCGTGACAACCTTCAACAAGCTAAGCAGTGCAACTTCTCCAACAAGGCAAGCAACTCATCAAGATGCAGATTCAACAAACGTTTTTCCCTCTCCCCCGGGCACTCAACGCAATGAACACCATTGCTTCCTAACGAGGGAGGATTGATCCAGGTGGGTATCGGTGGCCAACCACCTTTTCCAACTAGCTCAAAACAATTTTTTGGCAATTCTGGTAATTTACTATTTTTAGTAGTTTTTAACTTCCGGGGACATTTTGAGGGCCTAAATGAATGTTTTTTGAGATAGAGCTTCTCAATGATAGTTGAAGGCATGATTGAGCCCCCAAAATGAATTTCCTCGACAATACCTTTCCAACGAGCTATCATGCGCCTAAAACAGATATTGTATGCAAAAGTTACGACCCCTAGAAGTTGATGTACTAACTTACCCAAATGGGACCCACATGAATTTTGACGCTTCATCTCCTAAGGTTAGATTTTTGGATGTCTAGGGTTTTTGGAATTCCTATTTATTGTAAAAAGGCCTTCAAAGCCTCATTGTAATCATGTTCTTGCGAATGCGAGTAGCTGTCACATCTCTTCTCATAGATAAGCTGCCACCATTCTAGCAAGTCTTTCACTCTGTATTTATACAGTCTCTATACATTTCTTTCATTAATAGAAATCGTGTATTACTGTATCTCTGTGTTTATGGTTTCATCTCTGATATAGTTTTGTTATATTATTGGATATCCGTGGTATCTCTGTGTTTATGGTTTCATCTCTGATATATTTTTGTTATATTATTGGATATTTTGGTAATTTACTATTTTTAGTAGTTTTTAACTTCCGGGGACATTTTGAGGGCCTAAATGAATGTTTTTCAAGATAGAGCTTCTCAATGATAGTTGAAGGCATGATTGAGCCCCCAAAATGAATTTCCTCGACAATACCTTTCCAACGAGCTATCATGCGCCTAAAACGGAGATTGTATGACCCCTAGAAGTTGATGTACTAACTTACCCAAATGGGACCCACATGAATTTTGGCGCTTCATCTCCTAAGGTTAGATTTTTGGATGTCTAGGGTTTTTGGAATTCCTGTTTATTGTAAAAAGGCCTTAAGAGCCTCATTGTAATCATGTTCTTGCGAATGCGAGTAGCTGTCACATCTCTTCTCATAGATAAGCTGCCACCATTCTAGCAAGTCTTTCACTCTGTATTTATACAGTCTCTCTACATTTCTTTCATTAATAGAAATCGTGTATTACTGTATCTCTGTGTTTATGGTTTCATCTCTGATATATTTTTGTTATATTATTGGATATCCGTGATATCTCTGTGCATTTCTTTATTATATCTCTACTCTCATTTTGTGCTGAAAATAATCCGAATCAACATTGGACTTAGTATTTGTCTATCCATCTTCTATATTTCCCTCTTTGATTCTGAGAGTGTTTGCGTTGATTTGATTGTTCTGATTATTTTGGTGTTGTTCTTCCTTCTGCTTTATGTTTACCTCTGCCTGTTTTCCCTCTTACTTTGCCTCTACCATTGAATTCCTAAGTATTGAAGGCATGTTATAATGATTCCTCGTCCATGTCGATTCTTGATTCATTGGACAAAAGAGAACCCATCAATTCTTTCAGTGTAAATTTAGGCAGATATAATTTTGACTCTTCTATGGAAATGAAAACCATTTCAAATTTCTTAGGCAGGATTTTAAGAACTTTTTCAACAATTTTCTGATCTTCAATCTTCTCTCCATGAGTCCTGAGCTAATTCGCAACTCCCATCACTCTGGTCATGCACTAGTCAATGTTCTTTGCCTCCTTCATCTTCAAGGTTTTAAATTCTCTCCTTAGGGTTTGAAGCTTCATCGTATTCACTTTGTGATTACCCTAATATGTTAATTCTAGGATATTCTAGGATTTCTTTCTACTAGATGTTCATGTAATCTTCGAAAAAATCAAGTCATCCACTCAATTGGATCTAATACTTGGCCTTGTTCTCATTTTCCCTTAATTATGTAAGTTGATATCTTTGGGCATTAGTCATGGTATGCAAAGTTGCTTGATAAGGCTATGATAAGCCATTCTCCACTATTTCCCAACATTCCTAGTCTTGTAGGAAGGTTTTCGTTCTTACATGAAATCTTGCCTTGCCAACAAGAATTCATCCTTATGTTTGTAAGCCATTGAAAAATTGACTTTTTATTGAAATAAATCAACAATGATCAAAGAAAATGCATGAAGGTTATTTCCTTATTTCTCCATTTCTTTTTTACCTTTGTCCCCTTTTTTTAAAATCCTCCATTACCCTTTTTTTTTAATACTCCATCACCCTTTTTTTTATCTCATTTAATTTTCCTACACATAGTAACTTTATGCTTTTAATATAGAAAAAGTTAATCACTTGAATATACCCTATATATAATAATAATAAAAAAGGACTTTATAGAGAAACAAAACAACTTCAATATTTAATCCAAAAGCCCAACCATAGATGGAATAAAATAGAAAATTAAAACAAATTAAAAACAAAAATCCAATTCTTATGGCCACTCGTAGGGTTTGCTCGTTTGAAACCTTAACTTACTCATTGTTTATTAGTTTTTTTCTTTCACCCAATTTCTACAGATCTCGGCTCCTTGGATTTGTGTCTTCCACGATCTATGTAGATCAATAATCTATCTCTCCAGTGTGTAAAAAGTCTTATGAACCGAACCTGCTCTAATACCATACCATGTCGTCAATCTTGTAGAAAAATAAACAACATTTCATAAATAGAAAAAGTCATAAATAGGAAAAAAACAAATCAAGTAAACACCCAAATAACTAATCTATACATACTTGTTCACCGGGAGAGATTATATGCTTTGAAAGATACCACTACACAATGCTCACGCTGATAAGGCCCCCGTGCGCCATGAGCTCAAGTTTAATTCCAACGCCATAAGTTATAACCAGTAAGACTTGGACACCAAGACCTGCTAATCCAAAAATATATAAAATATTTCTTGACCCTGCGTTTGTAATTGAATTTTGGCGACATCGAAAGTTTCGACAGTGGAAATCCCACATGACATGATCGAGAAAACTCCCCACCAACGAGCATGAAAGTAGAGGGAAATTCCCCGTCGTTTGACCAAATGGAATTCGCTTAAGCAATTTCAATAGAAGTCCGTACTTTTAGCGATTGTGTCAAAGGGGATTAGCTAAATACTCGCGCGGAAAGTCCGGTGAAACTAGGGAGTTGCTTTCACTTTACCTGTTCTTCTAAGAAAGGATTTGATAGAAATACACTCAAATGAAGAAATTGGCGAATCTTTGTAAGTCAAACCTATTCCCTTAAAGTATCCACTTTCCACACGATCATGATGCCCAGCTTTCGAGTATGACATTTAAATTGTTTTGGGTGGGTACATTACTATTGAGTTTTACTTGAACGGTTATCGTTAAGGTTTTCAATGTAACTTGGACCGTTATCTTTCACATTCAAGGAAGACAATTTACTTTGTCGAAGTGATTATGCCGCGTATACCTATTGGAGATGGGTACAATTAATGATCTTTAATCTTAAATTCTAATTTGATGGTTATACATTGAAGATACTGGCATATTTTTAGTCGTCCTCCAAAATCAATGAGTTAGATTTATTGTTGATAACTTCTTTGCATTTATAAATGCATCCGTTAACGTGTTTACTTTTTAATATTTACCTAATCATATGAGTTAGATTTATTGTTGATAACATCTTTGCATTTATAAATGCATCCGTTAACGTGTTTACTTTTTAATATTTACCTAATCATATTAAGAAATTACTGTAACATCATATGATTGCCACATTTAAATAATTAACTTTTGAAATTCTTCAACTGTCCAATTTCTTCATGCACACACAAATGGATGAAATTTTGTTGTATTAATCTCAAGTTTTGAAAAAAAAATACAATTTTTATATTCATATTTATTTTTTAGCCTAAGTTTAAAGTTTCATATTTAATTTTTATCTTAAGTTTAAAGTTTGATATTTTATTTGCCCTCATAACTTAAGAGACCATTTTTGAAAATAAACTTAGTAAACTTACCATTTACACTCTATTTAGATGAGATTTCACTTGAGAGTAACATTAATTCCAAACATTAAATGCATAATGTATTGCATAAGCCATATTTGTTACATAATCCATTTGTTATGTAACCCAACTGTGGTGTCTCTCGTGTCTCATGGTGACATGCATGAGCTATGCATGCCACCACCCTCCAATTATACTTGTATCTTGCATGTCCTTAAGGCTAATTTTGCAAACTAATTTCAAGAGTTACTACAAAAGAGATGCATCCAAGTGAAACAAGAAGGATTTTCTGGCACCAGTGCACAAATATGCATCCTTATAAGGCTGACGAATGGTATCGGAAGGAGGAGAAGGGGAGGTGATGGCGATGGTGCGCTTCCAAAATTTGAATTCTACTCGAAGGAATCAAGATGACATTGCACTGCATACTTGACTTCTGCAAAATAGCTAGTGAGTGAAATCAAATTTAAGAAGACTTGCTAGTGAGTGAAATCAAATTTACAACCACTTGAATTTATACTTAATTTAATTTCCTTCAATTTTACAATGAATTTTATAGTAAAAGTACTTACCTCATTTGGGCTTCTTCATTTTTTGCAGGAATTTAATGTGAACATGAACGGGCCTCACACACGTTGAGCCATGCCAATTCATGCTATACATGTAGTCTAAAATATCATTGTGGTTGGAGGTCAACTATCTTAGATGATGCGTCTTTACACCGGGTGCTTTGGGAGCCTGTGCTTCAGCTTACGGTAGTATATATTTCAACGGTAAGCTTGGTGAGATGCTTACCAGCAGTAACCAACAAAAAACTAACAGTCAGCTAGATGAAACTGACGCTGGGTTGAAAACAATAACAACCTAGAAAAACACTGTTGCCTACGTGCACGATTTTTTGTCGACTCCCTTTAGTGATTAGGGTCTTGCCAAATATTTCGACCAACAAAAGTTCTACCACCAATTTATCTGCCCACCTGAACTAGTTTCCTTTCCTAGAGCATCTGCATCCATAGATTAGATGGCTCCCAAATATTCAATATGTGAGGCTAGTCGTAAAACCAACAATTCCAGACAACAACGTCCATTGGAAAAAGTGTTTTACCGCAAGAATCCACTTTCGACCATCAGAAGTTCTACCCCGAGTTTACCTGCCCACTAGACCCCGTTTCCTTTCCTATAGCATCTCCATCAATCTATTAGCTTGCTCCCAAATATTCAACATGTGAATATAATCTTAAGCCCAACAATGTCTAGTGGAAGCTTTTGATAGCAACGAGCATATCGTCTACTTCATCAAGCAGTTAGCTAAGTTCACAAATGAATTAGGGTCGAATCTTGAGGAGAGAACTTACTTCAAGGCAGGAGACGAATATGAAATGGTATCTACCTGCCTTAATTTTGATCGAAATTTGATCGAACTCTCAACAAGTCAAGCCTATTTGCTAGACAGAACTCTTGTCTCTATGCACACCTTTGTCTCTCATGCCTTTGCGCTAATGAATCTTGGATCTGGGGTTCTTTCCATCCTTGGTTGGATTGCAAGAAAGATATCTAAGTTCCGTAGTTGTAGCTTCATCCAATTTGTAAGCAATATTTTGAAGAAGAATAGCTTGGAAACAAATGATTGTTGAACAAAGATTAATTACAGAGTATGAATTACATACAATACAATACTGGCTCATGTGAAAAAAAAAACATTATAATTGAGCGAGGCTCCCACCCATGCTCCGCCAAATCACGTAAAGAAATGAGCGGTTCAGTGACTTGCCCCTTGTGAAGCATAGTGAACCAACAACAGTATTGATCGATCAAGTTAAACATGATCCAGGCTCGCATCGAAATAAAAATATAATGATGCATTCTTTCAACAATGGTCGCACGCTTCAGAGTGCCTTCAATGGCAGAGTCTCCACCATGGGATTTAGTGGCCCGCGGTCTCTTGGAGAGGTTTTGATCCCATGAAGTTTCTTTCCTGCTTTCTTTCTTCCCAGAACAATTGACAGTTAGAAAGGACGTTGAAGTCCACGCGTGCGATGTTTTCTGCAAAATGGTGGCAATCGCTATGTCCTTCTTACTCGTGGGTGGTCGAAATACATCTTAATTATCCTCCATATTATACTATCATTCTCAACTTTCAGATTCCAAGAAAAAACACATGTCATCATCTATGATAGCTTATATTATTACTCCGAAAGGTATATATCTATTGACCATGGGCACATTTAATAGGTTTTTAGTGCTTAATCAGTTTTGTATGGACAAGATTAAATATTGATGAAATATTCTTAGTAGTCCCAATAAATCAATGGTTGTGATTTCAACCACTAACTTCCTCACTATTATAAAGAAATCAGTTTACATGCTTATTTTTTTACTTTTACTTAATCATATTTAAAATTTACTATGGTGGCTAGCTGATTGCCACATATGAATGATTAGAGTTTTATTAAATAAAACATAATTTGTGGCTGTGCTAGTACTATCATTCTCAACTTCAAATTCCAGGAAAAAACACATGTCATCATCGATGATAACTTTTCAAAATTATCAATAAATATATTTTTTAATAAAAAAATGCATACTTTTATTTACATAGATAAAACAAGTGGAGTTGTAGAGCAGCAAGTCCCTTCCTTTAGGGCGGAGATGGATGTCATTGCTTGAAACTGCCTTTAAGACAGGGTTACCATTGCTTGAAAATTCCTTTAAGGCAGGGTTACCATTGCTTGAAACTTGGATGAGCTGTTAAATTTGAAAAATTAGAAACACGAGCTATGAAACTTCACCATAGTGTGGTCTTTCCAATAGTTATTTACCTCACCTCCATATGTTTAATATGAACACATTTTAGAAATTCAAAT
Source organism: Picea engelmannii (assembly GCA_009831015.1). NCBI lineage: Eukaryota > Viridiplantae > Streptophyta > Pinopsida > Pinales > Pinaceae > Picea > Picea engelmannii. The sequence goes on from ML780728.1 coordinate 838,907, forward strand.
AACAAAGAACAAGTCAAATACATGTAAGTCTAATATGTTTAATATGAACACGTTTTAGAAATTTAAAGATCAAAGAACACGTTTAACATATGTAAGTTTAATATGAACACATTCCAAATTTACATGTAAGTTTAATATGGATACATTCAGATTTACTATTTCTGACAATTTCCGAGTAAGAATGGTCATCTTGGTTGGTGACACTAGACAATCATCTAATAGGCAATGTCATGGAGTATTTCAAATGTACCAAAAATACTCAAATGTGTTCATTTTGTTTGCACAATAACTTATTTGTTAATACAATCATTGATGAGATAGAACATCCATGGAAAACATATGTGTGGAAATGTATCTAGGTGATGGGCTGTCAGATGGAATTGATAAACATATTGGGAATAGGTCATACAGAAAAGAAATCGACTATGTCAAAATTTCTTTCAGATGCTCCATCTACCACCACTATGGGCATCTTAGGAGAACCTCAGAAGGAAACTCTAGTTGAGGAGGATATCGCGGAAGTGGAAAAGATACAAGATGAAAGGGGGAGATTGAGGCAGGATGACAAGCACCCATAATGAAGGGAGTCTCTCCAAGGGACTCTAGAGGTAAGTATCCAGACCCTGGTATAGAAGCACCTTCAACACCTATTGTAGATAAAACACTAGCACAGCCTCTAAGTCGAGGCTGGTAAACGCCGAAAGGCTTACGGTTGTTAAACTTCCCGCGAAAATCCATGCATTCACGCATGTGAAAACACATTCACGCCAAGCACACGATAACGAACTAAATATTGAACGCTTCAG
>ML780728.1:845568-856103 GCA_009831015.1 Picea engelmannii
CCAAATGGCCAACATGCATATTGATGACTTAATTGCACATGCCACCACCCTCACATCCATATCTTGTAGGATGGGTGACATTCAAAGCTCATACAAGCAGGCGAGACAACATTCTAATTCTGGTTTAATGGCTCCTTCAATGAAGCAAGGTTGGCGGAATATGATGGGTATGAGATGCACGAGAAATGTCCCTTCAGCTCCTCTAGCACCTCACCATTTACTATGGGCAAGCTATGGCTCTTATCATTTGAATTTGGCTCAGCTCTTCCGTTTTGGCTCGGCTCCAACCATTCTCCTCCCCCTTCTGCAAGTTCTATGCCCACTTAGTGTCTTGATTATTTACACAACCATGCCTTGAGAATGCAGGAAGACCAAGAGAGGGCCTTGTTATTATATCTTCGTAGCCAGGAAAAGAAGGCTTCATCATCGCTCCTAGGCACCTTCGACTTCTTTGGTCCATTAGGACAGGGGGATCAAAGAGCCTCCAATGGCCATTATGGAAGAAGAGATTCCAACAGAGACGATTATCATTTCGTCGACCTCCCTTCTATAAACTGTTCCAGACCCCCACGATTCGCCTTGCACTGGCCATTCCACCCCTGGTGTAGTTGGTGTCTCGGACTGGGCAACTTGCATAATTCAAGAAGAAATATCATTGGACAAACTCCTTGAGGATGTTGAAGTTTTACTTATACAACTAACAGTTACGGTTCTTCTTTTTTATTATAATCATTTAGCACATTAGTTGCATAAATAAGATCACTGAAAGAGAGGCAATCAAAGAAATAATACAGACAGAGAGATTATCCTGGGAAACCCTCATGGGGGAGAAAACCCAGCAAAAACTTCCTCAATATAGATAGACCAAATACCTAAGAGATGATCCTCCTCTAATCCTTCACTAGGAAGAGTAGTGCATCACTTAACCAAGAAATGCCAAGTTATAGACCAGAAACCCTCCTTGACGTCATCCCCAGTTGGAGCAGTTTCTCCTCCAAGACTTGCGCACTACAGAGCTAGTGTGTGTGTGTGTGTGTGTGTGTGTCTGTCCAAATGAGGCACTGGAATGTCTTATAAATAGTGGTCTAGCCAACCTATAATTAGGTCTGTGTCGACCTGTCACTTTACCCTCTTAATTTACAATTAATTGTCAAGGCACAATACAACCGACTTTTACTAAGGTACAATAGTGCCTTATAAAATAATATTATTATTTATCACTCTCTCTTAAGTAGAATATTCTTCGAAGTTACAATATTTCAACACTTCCCCTTAACAAGAAGGGTATTCTACTGACAACATCAATAACAATTGACTAAACTAAATACAACATCAATAGGAGGGGACATCGTCATCAACATCAGGAACACTGTCGGTCATATCTATAGGTCATCGAATTTTTTTCTCATAATAAACTTCAGCAGAAACTAAACATCATCATCATTTGCAATGCGAAGATGGAGTAACATCACTATCATCAACAGCAAGAAGTTGGAACATCAACATCAATAGGACGAAGCTAGAACAACAGCATCAACAACACGAAGCTGGAACATCATCATCAACAACACGAAGTTGGAACATCAACATCAAAAACACAAAGCTGGAACAACATCATCAACAACACGAAGTTGGAACATCATCATCAACAACACGAAGTTGGAACAAGATCATCAACAACACGAAGCTGGAACATCATAATCTATATGTGGCAACATAATGAGGCAGGTGCATCAACGACAACATCTATGGTACTCTGACAGACCGTCCTTACCGGACCTTCAGGATCTACCCAGGAATCATAAGACTCCCTAGGTTATAGAATCCTAACTGAGCTACCACGTGGTACTCTAACAATCTGTCCTTACTGGACCTTCAGGATCTACCCATGAATCATAATATTCCCTAGGATATAAAATCATAACTGAGCTACCACTATTGACCACAGTGGGCATATACATACACGGGTACCTCGACAGATCGTCCTTACCAGAACTTCAGAATCTTCCAAGGGATGATCAGTCCCCTAGAATATAAAATCCTAAATGAGCTACATGTCGTTGGTCAAGATACCAGAGTATCATCAACATCACTCCCCCTTTCGATGGAGGTCCTTTCGGACTACACCAAGCTTGTCTCAGAAGTACCCAAACTTCACATGAGACAAAGGCTTAGTCAACACATCTGCAACCTTCTCATATGTGCCAACATATTGGAGCTTTACAACTCCCTTCTGCACCATGTCATGAATGTAGTGATACTGAATATCTATTTGCTTCGTCTTATCATGGAGCATTGGGTTTTATGTCATCTTTATGAAACTCTGGTTATCACATAGAGTCATGGTAGTTTCCATCTCTAGATCGAACAGACATGTCAACAACTTTTGAATCCATATGGCTTCACAACTGGCGGAACATGCTGAAATGTACTCTGTTTCTGTTTTGCTGAGAGAAATAATAGACTGCTTCCTACTTTTCCACGAAGTCATGGTTGGCCCGAAACTATAAAAACATCCTGAAGTGTTATTTTTGTCTTAGGCACTTCCATCCCAATCTGAATCAGTGTAACCATACAGTCTAAAGTCATGATCTCCAGTATAACAAAGACCATAATCCAACCTACCCTTAAGGTATCTCATCACATGCTTTGCAACTACAAGGTGAACATGTCTGGGCTCCACTAGATAATAAGTCAAGGTGTTTACAACAAAGCATATATCTGGCCTGGTATTCATTAGATACATCAATGAACCAATCATATTTATGTACAGAGTAAAATCAACTATTTCTGATGAAGTATCAACCAATAACTTCAGATTCATCCACATAGGAGTGGACATGGATCTATAGTCCATCATGTCGAATCTCTTCAGAATTTCCACAACATACTTTCCTTGATTAAGGAAAATCTCTTCTGGTCTCTATCATACTTCAAGACCTAAGAAATATTGCATTGGACCTAGGTCCTTCATTTCAAAATCACCAACAAGCTTCTTCTTACAATCTGTGATGAGATTTTCTTCATCTATCAAGAATAAGTCATCCACATATAGCAGCAATATAATTGGTCCATCATCCACAATATTGAAGTAAAGATTGGGATCAAATTTACTCTTGGTAAATCCCAAGCTCATCAAAAAACTATCAACCATACCAAGCTCTTGGAGCTTGCTTCAACTTGCAGACATGATTCTTCCTGCCATGTACTTCAAAACCAAATTTTCACATCACATTGTACCAACCTGGCACACTTGCTCAGTTGCAAATCAATCTGCATAATCATGTGTTGGTTCTATGTGCTTTTTGCAAAGCACTATTTGTCTCACTCCATGAGAGTATGTCCTCTACTTTTTCTGCAACTATTCATTCTGGAACCGGGACACTGCACCTGCAGCTGATTTTTCTGAAGCTGAGAATGACTTCTCTATTCTCACTGTAGTTGTTGAACTATGAGAGTATCTCCTTTATTCTATCATGGAAACAACTTCATTTGAAACTGAAGGTGTTTTTTCTTATTTTATGGAGGAAAATTAATCTGAAATACAGGGACTACTCCCTCTTAATCTCATAATGTATCAGGATCATGGTTGTTCTAGCTATCTTCACGAACACTGTAACTATTTCTTCGATTACTGGATTAAGTGTCTCGTCATAGTCTTCTCTTACTGGGAGAATCCTTTGGACACAAATCGAGATTTTCATATTTTCATATCTTTATACTATTATATGCAACATACTTGATCTGTTAGATCAATATTGGAAGTCACCACTGACTTCCCTTCTAGTCTCAAGGAAAAATCCATATCACAGTACTTCTGACTAGATTCCTCCTCTATTACTGAAACAAGGGAATCTTCCCAGGCGATTTCATGTCCCCTAGAAGTATTTGAAGCTACAATATAGTCTTCTCAACTCATGGCATCTTTCTGTAAATCCTAGAAGATGTCTCTTTACTCATCTGATCCTCTCTAAGATCAGGCTCACTCTGAGTCTTGATTTCTTCCAAGTCTACAAAAACTTCATAGTCTCTGCAATATATAATTGGTGTTGAATACCAAGTCTTAATATGAAAAGATGAGTCAAACTTCAAACAATTTTTTCTTCTTGTCAAGGTGGCTTCATTATCCATTGACCAAGTCTATTGTTAGTTCTATTCTAATGTTCGGTCATCTTTGGAGCCTTATGCTCCTTACAATCAATCTCCATATGAGATACTTTGTATCTCAAAAGTAGTTTCTTCTTCATCTTCTTTGGTACATGGATGTATACAATCATGTATACAACTTGGATAGTCTTCTTCATATCTACTATAATATGTTGCCTCCTGCAACCGTCACTATAGATTCCTCAAGGTTATCACCCATGACCTGCCTGAAACAAGAGCAACAAGGGAGAAACAACAAACAAGAATAATACTCTTTATAATAATAATAATAATAAAGCAATAGCGACAACAATTGTCACAGTAGCTCCTTTAGAGATATCACTTGTGGCCTGCCTAAAACAAGGGTAAAAGGTAAGAAATACAATAATAAGGAATGAGAGAAACACTCCTCTAGTGTTGTGATCAATCATTCCTCCATGGTAACCCGGAGGAATGAAGTTTCTTCCAGAGGAGATGTTAGTTATATCTAGTAAATGATTACAATAAGCATTTATCTCAATAGTTCTCACATGCTACCAAGTATTCAATAATAAAAAATTTCAAAGATTGCTATCACAACTATAGTGTTTAGCAGTTATCAACCTTGATATGTGCAAATTTGAATCTTATCAATTTAATCAATCAAACATGGAACATGGAATCTTGTCCTCAAGAATGAGTGTTGTTTTTCTTATGAGTTTCCTTCACTCAAGATGACACGTATTTTATTCAACCTATTCTATGTACTAAGACAATATGTTATCTTGACAAAAATTTGAGTTAGGGAATAGACTCTATAATCTCAAATTTAATCAATCTAATACTTTAACTTTAATTTTGATCAGTGGTTAGTATGGTAACTTCAACAGATTAAAATGCAACCTCGATATTCATAAGATCACAATAATTCCATAACAAGTATAAGGATATCAAAGTAATCTAACCTATGGTGCATAGTTCCTCTGAATGTGTTGGATATAATATCCTTCTGGATCTATGATTGTTGCTTAGGAAAAAGATCATTTCACCTACAAGTACCCTTTAAAATAATGATACAGTTTAAACATATGTAAGTACACACCTCTAACAGCATTGACAGGTAGTGGCACCATCTGACATCAACGATAAGTAATAAAGAACCTTTAAAAATTCAAAGGTTCTTCAACTTGTAACGTAAAGTTAGCTGGATATTTTCTAGGGTAAGGCGCACTAGAACAATAAAAATCAGTCCCAACACTTCACAAAAACTTTCAGTGCAATTGGTACTGCAGTTGGTGTTGGCACTGCAACTGGTGTTGCAACTGGCATGAAGGAACTAGCACTGCAACTTGCAAATTGATACTGCAATCGATACTGCAACTGAAATTGATACTGCAGCTGCAATTGATACTGTAGCTACAATTGATACTTCGACTACAACTTAGGGTTTTATGAGGAAACCTTGTTTTTTCCAAACTTCAAATTTTGGAATTTTGATCCACAGATTAGATGCGCCCTTCTAGGGTGATTTCTTAGGTTTGGTTACTCTCTCCAACGTCCTCCTCAAAGAAGGAAAACATCACACTTAGGATTTATGTAGAAACCCTAATTTTGCAGTAGCTGCAATATTGAAACTGAATCTTGGAGAAGGTGCACTGAATCTAGCCACTTCTTATAAATTGTGAGTTGGTCTCTTTCATGCCTGCTCTGATACGATGTTGAAGTTTTACTTGTACATATAGCAGTTATGGTTCTTCTTTATTATTATAATCATTTAGCACATTAGCTGCATAAATAAGATCACTGAAAGAGAGGCAATCACAAAAACAATAGAGACACACAAATTATCCTAGGAAACCCTCACAGGGGAGAAAACCCAACAAAAAATTTCTCAATATAGATAGACCAAAGACCGAACAAATGATCCTCCTCTACTCCTTCACTAGGAAGAGTAGTGCACCACTTAAGCAAGAAATACCAAGAGATAGACCAGAAACCCTCCTTGACGTCACCTCTAGTTGCAACAATTTCTCCTCCAAGACATGCGCACTACAGAGCTAGTGTGTGTGTGTCCAAATGAGGCACTAGACTCTCTTATAAATAGTGGTCTGGCTAGCCTATAATTAGGTATGGGCTGACCTGTCACTTTAACCTCTTAATTTACAATTAATTGTCAAGGCACAATAGGGATGACTTTTACTAAGGCACAATAGGGCCTAATTAAATAACTATACAATAATAATATTATTTATCACTCTCTCTTAGGTAGAATATTCTTCGAAGTTACAATATTTCAACAGAGGAGACCCTCCCTCCTCCCTCCAATGCTCCGGAGCATGATTCACACTCCACCCATTTCCTCTCACCGGAACACCTAGACCTCATCTTTGAGATGTGTAGGGACATGCAAGAGCAACTACACATGCATACCCTGCTCACAAATTGTCTCGACTTGTTGTACGATGCTCTCTCAGCCTCACAAAGTCAACAAAGGTGCCCGACATGTGCACAACCATCCATCTTCACTCCCACCAGCGACACTCATGGTGGCAAAGGATTCACTCATTAATCCAGTGCTTAATCTTGAAAAGTTTTTCTTTTTGTTCTATGCACTATAATTGTCAACATACTGTAGGAAATTTCATTTCCATGTTCAGAATTCTCTCTTCTTGCTCAGACTGTTCAAACAATGAAGCTCCCAACCGTCTGTTCCGGTTTCCATTCAAAACATGTAGCAGTTTTTTGCATTGGTTGAGACAACATATCACTGAGCCACATGTTCTAGTTTCCACTTCTGGTGGAATAGGTGACTAGTCTCTAGAAACTGTCATGTTATGTATAATTGTAATAGCATTATGAAGCAATAAAAAAATATTATTTACAARAAAAAAAAATGTAACATGAACAATATAATACATGTGTGATTATTATTTGCATTAAAAAATTGTTTCACTATTTCCAATACACAATCAAATACACCCACTACAATGCATAATAAAAAATAATTAATTTTGATTTTTTTGCTTTTAAAATGAACATAAGAGAAACCCAAAATTGGATCTACTCACAATTACGTACGCCTTCAATATCTTAAAGATTTCTCAAAAATTCAATATCTAAATTTCATTACACTTTGAAATTTTCTTTTAAAAGGACTCTAGCAAGAACCCCATACATATTAACATGGCATAAGAGAACATAAGATATAGCTACATGTGACGTCATGTAAATACAAATCAAATCTCAAAAAATTTATGACCATTTTCCAAAGGGGTCTCTCCATAAATTATTACGCTTGATGCCAAGGGGTTCTATGCTTGTCGTGTAGCTAGTATCATTTAGAGCTAGTTGAGTTCTATACGGCATTGTCACAACAAAACTTAAATAAATAAAATAAGTCAATTAGACATCTAGCATAAATTAGTGTGGTTGATGTCATCATAAAGTGTGGAAGTGGTACTAATAGAACTATTTGTGTCATCTAGTTATATGTGCTCATAAAGTATGAAAATGTATGCTTGTCATCTAGTTATATTTTCTCATAAAGTCATAAAGTATTTAATGTTTGTTTGTCATCTAGTTATATGTACTCATACAAGTATGAAAGTACCCGGAGTACTATGTTTGTCATGTTGTTATATGTGGCTGAGATGGAGTCAGAGTTACTCCATTTGCAAACGACATTGCTGCAACAAAACTTAAATAATGTTAAGTCAATGAAGCATCCAACATAGCCAGACTTTTAACTCCCAATGAGGATTGCCGACATGCTTTTACCACTTGAAGATGAAGTGTCAAATAGTGTTTTCTTTATAGGGTAACCCTAACATTTCATGTGCTTATCGAGACTATACACAACATAACAGAATTGATAAAGTCTAGTGAATAATCAATTACCTTGAAAAAGCTATGCCTCGGACCTATCTATATAAGGAAAGGGCGACCTTGATTATGGATGCATAGACCATTCCAAAATAGGTATAGGCCAAATTAGGTATAAGCCATTTCACCATGTTGGTGGGGCCAAAGAAGCAAGCCTGTTAGTCTATTGACAAAAGGTAAGGTAATTATTATGGAAAGAAGAATCAAACCACACTGAATCTCCATTCCAGTATTTTCTTCATTGATCTAGATGCACCAAAGTAGTCTCAGGGTTATCGTTGATATGTAACCAACAACGCTCACCCTATCTCTCTCACCGCCACCTATTGTCTATATATATCTCCATTCCTTATCGGTTTTATTCATTCAAAGGTAACGCAAAACATTTACATTTGGATTGCATTGCATGGCTTCTGTGCAGAGAATTCAGTGTTGGTTGTTATTATTAGTTTTGCTGTGTGTAGTGCAATGCAAAGAGGCAACGAGAAAAGCGCCTCGCCCAGTTTTATCAATTGGTACGCCTTAACAGAGGGAATAATACACACCAGAAAACAATTTGACATACAAAATTTATGATGTTCACCGTATATTATTTGTTGACTGGATTCACTGGCTGTTACAGTTTCTCTCCCGGAGGATGCGAATGGAAAGGAAATATCCAGTCAAGGCGTTGTTGGCGTTGCCGAATCCCAGTCAGTACTAATGGAGGTGCAGAGGTTTATTTGCTCCAAAATTATATACTGCTTGAATATTTAGGTTTTGTTTTAAGTTTTCTGAAAATTTAGCTACGAAATTCAAGGATGCTGTCTGTCTTGTATCTAATTCTAATAAATTGGTTTGTGTAAGTCACTGAAGGGATTGGAACCTAACACTTTCTATCATAAGAATTAATCTTGAGAACAATCAATTGATCTTAAACTTAGATATTAATTTGTTATTTCAATAGAGAAAAAATATTTATATATAGATTGTATGTGTATTGCTTGCAGGAGTCTGAGTTGGGAGAGGAGGGGAGAATACTGTTAGGCAATGAGACGCTGAACAACGCAATGGACTACTCGGGCCCAAGTTATAATCACGACCATGATCAGAAAGGCGGAGGCAACCACCATTAATGGAAATCAATGGCAAACATGGAGCGCTAGAATATAAATATAATAATAATAATAAAAAACCGCCACACAAGCGATTAATGAAAATCATTAACAAACATGGATCGCTTGAAAATAAATTAGAATATTACAAGTGCGCGTATAGTTACGTTGTTATTTGTCAGCTTGAGCTTCTCGCCAGTGTTCTCGGTTACAGCCCTATCGATAATAGTTGTATGCTCGTTTGCTCGGAATATATTTTTATGTAACCTTCTGAAAAAGTTCATCAGTGTGATAATAGACTCAAAAAAATTGTGTGAAAACCTGTTGGCGGACCTCGTGTACTTCGCCGATTAACAGAAAATTTGAAAGTGGGATAGAAAGTTTCAATAAATTTGCATGCGAGGGATTACCATCCTACATTTTGATCTCTTCAAAAAAACAATAGCAACATAATTTGTTTTTTCTATGAGAAAATACATGAAATTCTATGAAGGGATGGTCGAAAGATGTTATAAATTATATTCTATATAGTTTTAACTCACTCACATAATAAAAAAGATCGCATGATATGGCATTCAATGTATTCTCACGGGTCATGATTATGATTACTTTCTTGGCTTTATTTTACTGGAAATAATAACTAGCACAGCCACATAATTGTGGCTGATCAATGTAGAAATGATCAACCCGGTTGATAAGATGAAAAGAATCTTTAAAAGAATATATTAAATTTTATCAAAGTAATTTTTAAATATGATTAAGTAAATGTAAAAAAGTAAACACATAAACCGATGTCTATAATTGAAATCACAGCCATTTATTTTGTGTGACTACTAAGAATATTCCAGCCATATTTAATCATGTCCATAGAAAACTTATTAAGCACTAAACCTCTATTAAATCTGTCCATTGTCAATAGGTATACGCCTTTCGACATAATTATAAAAATATTATGTTTTTTAAAATATTTTAAATATTATTTTATTTTCAATTTATAATTTAATTCTTTTAAATAATTTATTTTCATCTTATTTTTAAAATAATTTGTTTTTATCTTCTAATTGTTATTAATAACTTCTTTTCTATATCATAATTTCTTTTCATCTTCTAATTATTATTAATATTTTTTTTTTAATATCATAATTTTCGAAAAATGAAATAATAATTTTTTTAATACACCTCTTTTAAATCTCAAACTTTAATAATCTATTCATAATTCTTTCATTTGATCTTGAATTTTGAATTATAATTCTTTCATTTACATGGGATCTTGAATTTTGAAATATAATTCTTTCATTGGATCTTGAATTTTGAATTTACAATATTTTTATGTATATTATTTTCATTAAAATATATTTTAAAATTGTGGTTAAAAAATAAAAGATATTTATGTCTTTAAGATGGAATGAAAATAAATATATAGGATTAAGGGGA
>ML780728.1:856203-881544 GCA_009831015.1 Picea engelmannii
ATGACATTGATTACTATACGAACGACTACATGAAGCCTGAAGTAAACATTTCCACGGTCGAAAAATGCAGGATCTTGTGCAATTTCAATGCTCTCTTCCTAGGGCTAGGGTTAGAATTCGATTCCCTAGCTATATCCCCTAGTGTTTTATCTACAATAGGTGTTGGAAGGTGCTTCTATACCAGGGTCTGGATACTTACCTCTAGAGTCCCTTGGAGAGACTCCCTGCATTATGGGTGCTTGTCATCCTGCCTCAATCTCCCCCTTTCATCTTGCATCTTTTCCACTTCCGCGATATCCTCCTCAACTAGAGTTTCCTTCTGAGGTTCTCCTAAGATGCTCATAGTGGTGGTGGATGGAGCATCTAAAAGAAATTTTGACATAGTCGATTTCTTCTTTTCTGTATGACCTATTCCCAATATGTTTATCAATTCCATCTGACAGCCCATCACCTAGATACATTTCCACACATATGTTTTCCATGGATGTTCTATCTCATCAATGACTGTATTAACAAATAAGTTATTGTGCAAACAAAATGAACACATTTGAGTATTTTTGGTACATTTGAAATACTCCATGACACTGCCTATTAGATGATTGTCTAGTGTCACCAACCAAGATGACCATTCTTACTCGGAAATTGTCAGAAATAGTAAATCTGAATGTATCCATATTAAACTTACATGTAAATTTGGAATGTGTTCATATTAAACTTACATATGTTAAACGTGTTCTTTGATCTTTAAATTTCTAAAACGTGTTCATATTAAACATATTAGACTTACATGTATTTGACTTGTTCTTTGTTATTTGAATTTCTAAAATGTGTTCATATTAAACATATGGCGGTGAGGTAAATAACTATGGGAAAGACCACACTATGGTGAAGTTTCATAGCTCGTGTTTCTAATTTTTCAAATTTAACAGCGCATCCAAGTTTCAAGCAATGTTAACCCTGCCTTAAAGGAATTTTCACGCAATGGTAAGCTTGCCTTAAAGGCAGTTTCAAGCAATGACATCCATCCCCGCCCTAAAGGAAGGGACTTGCTGCTCTACAGCTCCACTTGTTTTATTTATGTAAATAAAAGTATGCATTTTTTTTTATGTAAATAAAAGTATGCATTTTTTTATTAAAAAATATATTTATTGATAATTTTGAAAAGTTATCATCGATGATGACATGTGTTTTTTCCTGGAATCTGAAGTTGAGAATGATAGTATAATATGGAGGATAATTAAGATGTATTTCGACCCCCCACGAGTAAGAAGGACATAGCGATTGCCACCATTTTGCCAATATTTGGGAGCCATCTAATCGATGGATGCAGATGCTCTAGGAAAGGAAACGAGTTCAGGTGGACAGATAAATTGGTGGTAGAACTTTTGTTGGTCGAAATATTTGGCAAGACCCTAATCACTAAAGGGAGTCGACAAAAGATCATGCACGTAGGTAACAATGTTTTTCTAGGTTGTTATTCTTTTCAACCCAGCGTCAGTTTCATCTAGCTGACTGTTAGTTTTTTGTTGGTTACTGCTGGTAAGCATCTCACCAAGCTTACCGTTGAAATATATACTACGGTAAGCTGAAGCACAGGCTCCCAAAGCACCCGGTGTAAAGACGCATCATCTAAGATAGTTGACCTCCAACCACAATGATATTTTAGACTACATGTATAGCATGAATTGTCATGGCTCAACGTGTGTGAGGCCCGTTCATGTTCACATTAAATTCCTGCAAAAAATGAGAAGCCCAAATGAGGTAAGTACTTTTACTATAAAATTCATTGTAAAATTGAAGGAAATTAAATTAAGTATAAATTCATGTGGTTGTAAATTTGATTTCACTCACTAGCAAGTCTTCTTAAATTTGATTTCACTCACTAGCTCTTTTGCAGAAGTCAAGTATGCAGTGCAATGTCATCTTGATTCCTTCGAGTAGAATTCAAATCTTGGAAGCGCACCATCGCCAAAATTCAATTACAAACGCAGGGTCAAGAAATATTTGATATATTTTTGGATTAGCAGGTCTTGGTGTCCAAGTCTTACTGGTTATAACTTATGGCGTTGGAATTAAACTTGAGCTCATGGCGCACGGGGGCCTTATCACCGTGAGCATTGTGTACTGATATCTTTCAAAGCATATAATCTCTCCCGGTGAACAAGTATGTATAGATTAGTTATTTGGGTGTTTACTTGATTTGTTTTTTTCCTATTTATGACTTTTTCTATTTATGAAAAAATGTTTATTTTTCTACAAGATTGACGACATGGTATGGTATTAGAGCAGGTTCGGTTCATAAGACTTTGTACACACTGGAGAGATAGATTATTGATCTACACAGATCGTGGAAGACACAAATCCAAGGAGCCGAGATCTGTAGAAATTGGGTGAAAGAAAAAACTAACAAACAATGAGAAAGTTAAGGTTTCAAACGAACAAACCCTACCAGTGGCCACAAGTAGGTGAATTGGTTTTTTGTTTTTAATTTGTTTTAATTTTCTATTTTATTCAATCTATAGTTGGGCTTTTGGATTAAATATTGAAGTTGTTTTGTTTGTCTGTCGAGTTTTTTTTTGTTTGTTTGTATATTCAAGTGATTAACTTTCTCTATATTAAAAGTATAAAGTTTTTTTTTTTGTTTTGTTTGTATATTCAAGTGATTAACTTTTTCAAGTTTTTTTTGTTTTGTTTGTATATTCAAGTGATTAACTTTTTCTATATTGAAAGCATAAAGTTAGTGTATGTAAGAAAATTAAATGAGATAAAAAAAAAAAAAAAGGGTGATGGAGGATTAAAAATGGTAATGGAGGATTTAAAAAAGGGGTCAAAGGTAAAAAAAAAATGGAGAAATAAGGAAATAACTTTCTTGCATTTTTTTTTATCATTGTTGATTTATTTGAATAAAAAGTCAAATTTTCAATGGTTTACAAATGCAAGGATGAGTTTTTGTTGGCAAGAATTCATTTAAAAATGAAAATATTCTTGCAAGACTAGGAATGTTGGGAAACAATGGAGAATGGCTTATCATAGCCTTATCAAGCAACTTTGCATACCATGACTAACGCCCAAAGATATCAACTTACATAATTGAGGAAAAATGAGAACAAGGCCAAGTATTAGATCCAGTTCAGTGGATGACTTGATTTTTTCGAAGATTACATGAACATCTAGTAGAAAGAAATCCTAGAATATCCTAGAATTAACATATTAGAGTAATCACAAAGTGAATACGATGAAGCTTCAAACCTTGAGGAGAGAATTTAAAACCTTGAAGATGAAGGAAGCAGAGAACATTGACTAGTGCATGACCAGAGTGATGGGAGTTGTGAATTAGCTCAGGACTCATAGAGAGAAGATTGAAGATCAGAAAATTATTGAAAAAGTTCTTAGAAGCCTGCCTAAGAAATTTGATATGGTTTTCATTTCCTTAGAAGAGTCAAAATTATATCTGCATAAATTTACAGTCAAAGAATTGATGGGTTCTCTTTTGTCCGATGAATCAAGAATCGACATGGAAGAGGAATCATTATAACATGCCTTCAATACTTAGGAATTCAATGGTAGAGGCAAAGTAAGAGGGAAAATAGGCAGAGGTAAACATAAAGAAGAAGGAAGAACAACACCAAAACAATCAGAACAATCAAATCAACGCAAACACTCTTAGAATCAAAGAGGGAAATATAGAAGATGTATAGACAAATCCAAAGTCCAATGTTGATCCAGATTATTTTTAGAATGAAATGAGAGCGGAGATATAATAAAGAAATGCACAAAGATATCGTGGATATCCAATAATATAACAAAAATATATCAGAGATGAAACCATAAACAAAGAGATACAGTAATACACGATTTCTATTAATAAAAGAAATGTACAGAAACCGTATAAATACAGAGTGAAAGACTTGCTAGAATGGTGGCAACTTATCTCTGAGAAGACATGTGACGACTACTCGCATTCGCAAGAACATGATTACAATGAGGCTCTAAAGGCCTTTTTACAATAAATAGGAATTCCAAAAACCCTAGACATCCAAAAACCTAACCCTAGGAGATGAAGCGCCAAAATTCATGTGGGCCCCATTTGGGTAAGTTAGTACATCAACTTCCCGGGGTCGTAACTTTTGCATACGATCTCTGTTTTAGGCGCATGATAGCCCGTTGGAAAGGTATCGTCGAGGAGATTCATTTTGGGTGCTCAATCATGCCTTCAACTATCATTGCGAAGCGCTATCCCAAAAACCTTTCATTTAGGCCCTCAAAATGTCCTCAGAAGTTAAAAAATGCTAAAAATAGTAAATTACCAGAATTGCCAGAAAACTGTTTTGAGCTAGTTGGAAAAGGTGGTTGGCCATCGATACCCACATGGATCAATCCTCCCTCGTTAGGAAGCAATGGTCTCCATTTCTTTGAGTACCCGGGGGAGAGGGAAAAACGTTTGCTGAATATGTATCTTGATGAGTTGCTTGCCTTGTTGAAGAAGTTGCGTTGCTTAGCTTGTTGAAGGTTGTCACGAACATGTGGCTGGAAGGATTGGGCCTTTTTAGCTAGTGTGGTTACATGAGATGCCCGTGTGCAGAAAGAATCTTTTCACTTTGCTGCAACCTTGTCGACCTGCTTCTGTTGGATAGAAGGTGCTTGGGGCGAGGCTGTAGTGGTTGCAGTGTCCTTCTGTTCCCCTTTTGAATAGATTGTGAAGAAGATGAATTTTGTAGTATGAGATACTACCTTGTGGCACTGTTTAAGGGGAACAATAGTTGGAACTACCTCTGGTATTTTGTAGAGATGACCCCCCAAATTAACAATGACACTACAGGGTCGAGACTCATAAACAACATGGCGTCTCCACATATATGGTTGGCCCAAGAGGACATCACAGACATCCAGTGGGGCAACATCACATAATACCTCATCCTTGAAGGGTTGGATGCCATATGATAATCGACATTGTTCGCTGACACGAAGATCTCTTCCTTGGATAAGCCATCCTATGTTGTATGGCTGTAGGTGTGGTGTTGTCGACAATCCCAACTGTTTGACGACCTCTACTCAGATGAGGTTCTTCTAGATTCCGCTATCAATGATAAAATGTAGCGGGGTCCCCTTCACCCACATCTATAAATGAAAAAGGTGCCCCCCCTCTTCAAGATATGTTGGTTCTTCTGGTTGAAATGTTGCGGTCGCAATAATAGCAGTGGGGTCTACGTCAATGATCTGTCCTTTACCAGTATTTTTAGAATCAGATGACGAATCAGGGTTCAGCTCCTTGTCTTTGATCTCGGCCACTAATGACTGTTTTGAGTGACATTCATCGGTGTTGTGCCAGGGGTTTTTATGGAAATCACACCATTTTTTAGTGTCCTTCTTTGTCTTCCCATGGCCTTTCTTTTCTCGTGGCTTGGACTGGTTTTCAGGAGACTGTTTGTTAGGGACATCTTTGTCATACTTTGGTTGTTGCATATTTGCAGACCCGAACTCTCGTTTCTTCTAGTGCTTAAATTTCTGCTTGAGTTTAACAACATATTGATAAGCAGCACCGAGTGATGAGATGTCCAGAAGATCCATTTCAGTTTGAATGTATCTGTGTAGAGCCCCACGATATTTCAAAACCAAATGTCGTTCAGAGTCTTTGATACCCAGCTTGGTGCGCAAGGCATGGAAGGTATTGGTGAATTCCAGAACTATTGGACCCCTCTCTTTCCGCAGTGTGGTCCATCTCATGTACTAGTCCTCATAGTTTCCAACAGGTTAATACTATTCATTTACTGCTTCCACAAAAAAATCCCAAGTGGGCTCGGCCCCATATATTCCAGACTTCTCTGTGGAACTTTGCTCCTAGTAAGTTTTCCACCAATGTTTGACATGGGGGAGAGCTTTAAGGAGTGTGAAGGTGATATTTTATTTATCAAAAAAATTGTGAACAGAAAAATAACCTTCTAGCAGGTTTAACCATTTGTCGTGCATACGATCTCCTTCAACGCCATTTGTCATGGACGTTTAACCATTTGCATATGATCTCCGTTTTAGCTGCATGATAGCCCGTTGGAAAGGTATCGTCGAGGAGATTCATTTTGGGGGCTCAATCATGCCTTTGGCTTTCATTGAGAAGCTCGATCCCAAAAAACCTTCATTTAGGCCCTCAAAATGGCCCAGGAAGTTAAAAATTGCCAAAAATAGTAAATTACCAAAATTGCCAGAAAACTGTTTTGAGCCAGTTGGAAAAGGTGGGTGGCCACCGATACCCACCTGGATCAAATGTTACTACTGAAAAAAATATGGTGACTAAGAAAGTGACTGTATAAAGAATAGTCAGATATGAACAAGGGAAGATAAAATATCTCCAACACTAAATAAGGGACATTCGAAACAATGCTCATTTAATGTCAAATCACTAAATAAGATCACAACAAGGATCTTTGGTTATTGGACGATGGTTGTAGAAATCACATGACATGTAACAAAAAGTTGTTTTCTAGCATTGATAACTCTATTCAATCTAAAATTACTTTAAGAGATGATTATCATGCGAAGGCATTAGGAAAAGGTGTTGTGTCAGTGTTAACCACACAAAATGAGAAGAAATACATTTTTGTTGTCTTCTATGTATTCAACGTTAGACTTAATCTAATACATATATGATAGTTGACTCAAAATGGTTATGAGGTTAGATTCAAGAACTCCAGATGCGCTATCTTAGATAAACCACCTAGTATAAGAGTTGTTGCAAAGGTTCAAATGACCAAGAACAAAATGTTCCCATTGAATTTGAAAAGTGTTAATATGTCACAATCATATGCACAAAATGTCTCAAGCACATATGAGACTTGGCTGTGGA
Organism: Picea engelmannii; assembly: GCA_009831015.1. Classification (NCBI taxonomy): domain Eukaryota; kingdom Viridiplantae; phylum Streptophyta; class Pinopsida; order Pinales; family Pinaceae; genus Picea; species Picea engelmannii. Next base: position 863,042 of record ML780728.1, read on the forward strand.
ATCTTCGGTATGGTCACCTACCTTTTAGGATTTTTAGTCTCTTGCAAAAATAGTTAATGGTTAAGGGAGTTCCTATATTGAAAGAACAAAACAACCCTTGTGAAATATCCATCCTTGGAAAACATCAAAGAGATAGTTTTCCAACATCCTCCTACATAGCCAAAGAGCATCTAGAAATGGTTCACATATATCTTTGTGAACCCATGCAACATCATTCCATTGGTGGAAATTTTATTTTCTAATGTTCATTGATAATTTTAGAAGGAGACATTGGATATATTTCCTAAAAACCAAATATGATACATTCACAAAGTTCAAAGAAATTAAATTTGTAGCAGAAAACAGAGTGGAAAATATGTCTGAGTTCTCAGGTCAGATGGAGGAGGAGAGTATGACTAAAAGGAGTTTGAAATTTTTTTATAGACATTATGGAATTAAAAGGAAGTTCACCATCAAATATACTCTACAACATAATGGGGTGGCTGAAAGAAAGAATCGGACCATCATGGACATGGAAAGGAGAATGATCAAAGCTAGAAATTTGTCCAATGATTTTTGGGTTAAAGTAGTTGCAGTTTGTTCAGTCTACATACTAAACATATCTCCAACAAAAAGTGTGAAAGATAAACTACTTCAAGAATCACAGAGTGGAATGAATTTAAGTGTCTCTTACTTCATAATTTTTTGTTGTATGGCCTATGCACATGTCCCAGAAGAACAAAGAAGGAAAAATGACAGCAAGAGTGAAAAGTGCATTTTCATTGGGTATAGTGAATAGTCCAAAGCCTATAGAGTGTATAATCCAATGAACAAGAAATTTGTGGTGAACATAGATGTAAAATTATTGGAGGAAAAATCTTGGACTGACCAAGAAAATGAAACAATGGACAATTGAAATTCATTACTCGAAATAGATGAACGGGTGGAAAGCTTAGGACAACAAATAGTTCCACCAAGATTGCCAAGGTTACAGGTGAAAAGATAAGAAGAACAGATTGAAAATAGTTTTTCTTCCAACAATGAGTCAATAAATTATCTGAGAAATCAGAGAACCAGGAGTTGTAGGGAAATCTATTGAGAATTTGGATGACATGGATCAACAAGATCAATTTTCCTTACTATTCTATCAACCTACTTATTTTGAAGAGGTGGTGAGAGAAGAAAATTGGGTACATGCCATGAATGAAGATATTGAATCTATTGAAAGGAATGAGACATGATATCTTGTTGATATCCCAAAAGATAAAACCAACATTGGTGTTAAGTGGGTTTACATGAAAAAATTGAATGGAAAAGGAAAGATAGAGAAACATAAGGAAACACTAGTTTCCAAAGGGTTTGCTCAACAACCTCGTATTGACAATGGTGAGACCTTTTCTCCAGTAGAAAGGTTATATACTATTAGAGATATGATAACCATTGCATCCCAAAACAAATGGTCAATTTATCAAATGGATGTGAAGACAACCTTTTTGCATGGCAATTTAGAAGAAGAGGTGTATGCAGATCAACCAATGAGATTTGAAGTAAAAGGCCAAGAGTATGGCATGTACAAGTTGAAGAAAACCTTGTATGTCTTGAAGGAAGATCCAAGAGCTTGGTACAGTTGAATTGACTCTTGTTTTCTAAACAATGAGTTCAACACGAGCAGTAATGAACCCACTCTTTATACCAAATCAGACCAGCAAGGTAAAATTCTTATAGTTTGTCTTTATGTTGACGATATGATATATATTGCTAATCTATTATTAGATAATTTCAAATCTTCCAAGAAAAGAGATTTTGAGGTGATAAACCTTGGGCTCATGAAGTATTTTTTGAGAATTGAAGTTAAGTAATTTTCTCAAGTCATTTTCATATGTCAAAAAAATATGCTACATATATCTTAAAGAGGTTCATGTTGGACAATCCAAACTAGCAGAAACACCTATTGCAACAAGAAAAAAATTGAACAAGCAGGATAATAGACCAACAATTGGTTCAACATTGTATAAGAAGCTTATAATAAGCCTCGTGTATCTTATTGCAACTAGACCTGATGTTATGTTTAAAGAGGTTCATGATGGAAAATCCAAACTGGTAGAAACACCTATTGCAACAAGAACAAAATTGAACAAACAGGATAATGGACCATCAATTGATTCAACACTGTATAAGAGGATTTTAAGAAGAATCGTGTATCTTATTGCAACTAGAACTAATGTTATGTATGTAGTTAGCTTCATTTCAAGATTTATGGAGTTTCCCAAGGACTCTCACTCGAAAGTTGGAAAAACAATTTAAGGTATGTTGCAGGTACAACCAATTATAGATTGTGGTACAAAAATTCTGAAGACAACAAACTTACAAGATACATAGATCATGACTTTTCTAGTAGCATTGATGATAGGAAAAGCGCTTCATGATATGATTTTCATTTAAAGACACAAATTTGATCTCATGGACTTCTAAGAAGCAACCCATTGTCTCAATAAATTCTCCAAAAGCAGAACATGTAACAACTACTACAACATCATGCTAGGTAGTATGGCTAAGGAGACTTTTGAAATATCTTGTACATGTGGAGAAATATCCAAATTCTATTTTCTATGACAACTGTTCGAAAATTGTCCAAAAACCATGTGTTTCACCGGAAAAACAAACACATTGACACTATCTATCACTTCATTAGTGAGCTTGTCACATTAGTCTTCAATTTTGTGGATCTATAGATTAAGTAGCATATATCTATATAATAATGCTAAAGTATATAATCTATGGTAGAGAATCTATTTAATAATGATAAGGGCCAACCAGTTTTTGTGTTTTTCTTGGTAAGTGATAAGGGCCAACCATGCCCCATAAGTTAAGTTTTCCAGTGTTTTGTGTTTTTCTTCGTAAGTTTCCCTAGCTCTTCTTCTGACCGAGAATGATTCAGAGAACATGATACTCTTCCAATTTCTGGACGACGCGCCAACCATGGATGGTCTGCATTTCATAAATAGAAGTAGATGGCGATCCTTGGAGCGACTGGATCCATGGATTGCACGCCTACAATCTGCAAGACTGAAACAACCCAGGCACAAGGTGAAGATGTAGAGAAGTCGAGCACAAAGCGGTACAATGGGGTCCGTAGATGACCATGGGGGAAATTTGCAGCAGAAATAAGAGATTTAGCTCGGCAAGGGCCTAAAGTGTGGCTTGGAACTTTCAATAGAGCAGAGGAGGTCACCATGGCTTATGATAAAGCCTCAGTTCTCATTCGCGGAACTCATGCATCTTTAAACTTTCCCATAGAGGTCGTGACGAAGGATTTGGCGACACTAATTACAGATGCTCCTCTAAACTTGTATCCTATGTAGAAGCTCATCAAAATATCTCATGCTCAAGTGTCAGACACTGAATCTCTTATGGCGGATTTTAAGAAATACATTGCAGAAGACGATAATGGAATGACCACCCTGTGGCGCTAAAGAATGAAAGATAGTAGAAGTAGAAGTAGCGTTGGAAACCCATGCACCCTATAAAAAGTATTTATGTTGTGCAGCAAGCGGTTGGTTAGAGATATGTGACTGAATAGTAACATAAATAACATATGCTTAGCTTTTGTATAGTTGCATGAACTTGGGAGTGAATATTTTGAAGAGTTGCTTCTTTCCGAGCATCCTAATGATTTCTTTCTCTTTTCTTTGCCTCCAATCTACGACATCATGAAAACATAAATAAATACATAAAAAGGCATAAAACGTTGCGTTCGATCTTGATTTGATTTGATATACTTGCTAGTTTTCAATTTTTTAGTTAATGTACTAAACGTACTTGCTTACATACTTTAGAACAACGAAAGTCGTAAGATAAGTTTAATATTAATTTTTTTAATAATATTTATTGAAGAATGTGTTATAGATTAAAAAAATTGAAATAAAAAAATATCTATGCTATAATTTGGTCCCATAGGTATTGTATTGATTGCTTTAACGTTCCATGTGTCATTACCCCACACAGACTCCCTGTCTGTAAAGGATATTGGTTTTCCACAGGACAACTTCCATTCACATGCCACATTGGAATACTTCTTTCGCTTTCTCGGAGACAAAATGAGAAGCAGAGAATATAATACAGAGAAGACAAAATTGGGAACAAGAAAGTGAAGAGCGCATCTCATTAAGGGAAAATAGATGAACTAAATAGGCTCGAGCAAATAAAGAAAATTAAGAAACAATCATACAATTGGCCAAGACAACTCGCAATGTACAATCACATACTGTTGAGGTTACTGATATAATTAACACTCCCTCTTAAACTCAACAATTACAAACATCAGCACTGATAATGGCCAAGTGCTTTCTCTGAAAATCAAAACAGATTTTCCTAGTGTCTTCGTGAAAATGTCTACGCGTTGATCTCGTGAGCCACAAAATTGAAGTGTGATGTCACCATTATTGATTATCTCGCGTATGAAGTGAAAGTGAGTGTCAATATGCTTTCTTTTCTTATGAAACCCATGGTTTTTGGATAAAGAAATTGCTGAGGTGTTGTCACAAAAGATAGGAGTTGGTTCCTTTTATGTATGTGACATATCATTCAATATTCTTCTCAACCACTCATCTTGACAGGAAGTTGAGGTAGCAATGACATACTCTACCTCTGCAGAAGATATTGAGACAATGGGTTGCTTCTTTGATGCCCAAAAAATCAGGTTCGTGCTTAGGTGAAAAGCATGTCCTGAGGTGATTTTTAGATCATCTAGGTTGCCTGCAAAATCACTATCTGTGTAACCAGAGAGATGATTATCATCAGACTGAGTGTACCATAAGCCAAAATTGAGAGTGCCTACAGTATATCTCAGAATCCTTTTTGTCATCTTCCAGTGAGAATCTTTGGGGGATTCCATGAACCTAGAAACAAGGTTGGCTGCACACATAATATCAGGCCTAGTTGTTGTAAGATACAACAAACTGTCTACTAAACTTTTGTATAGGGTAGAATCCATTGTAGGGCCTTCATCTTGCTTGCTCAATTTTGTACCTAGGGGTATAGGAGTTTCTGATGGATTGCAGTCTTCCATCTAGAATATTTTGATGATGTCTGCTGCATACTTTTGCTGACATACAAAAATGCCTTTAGTTGATTAGTCAACCTCAATCCCCAAAAAATATTTCATTATGAAAAGATCTGTCATCTCAAAATCAGATTGCATGGCATGTTTAAAACTGGTTAACTCAATATTTCTAGTATATATCATGTCATCAACATATAAACATACAATCATAATTTTACTTTGTTGATCTGTTTTGGTGCATAGATTTGGCTCATTTTGGCTTCTTCTTAAACCAATCTTGATCATGTAAGTGTCAATTCTATTGTACCGAGCTCTTGGAGCTTTCTTTAATCCATACAAGGCTTTTTTCAACTGATATATTTTGGCTGACTTCTCTTTGACTTCAAATCCAGGTGGTTTATCCACATAGACCTCTTCTACTAAGACATCATTTAGGAAAGATGACTTGACATCCATTTGGTATACTTTCCATTTGTGTTGAGCTGCTATGGCTAAGAGAGTCCTTACAGTGTCCAACCTTGCTACTGGAGCAAAAGTTTCACCATAATCAATACCTGGTTGTTGTGAGAATCCTTTGGCAACAAGTCTTGCGTTGTGTTTTTCCATCTTCCCCTTTTCATTGAGTTTAGATTTGTAAACCCACTTTACACCAATACTTTTCTTCTGTCTGAGAAGATAAAAAAGATCCCATGTATTTTTCTTCTTAATGGAGTCAATCTCTTTGTTCATGGATTGAACCCAATGTGTCTCTTTAAAAGATGTAGGTTGACATGACATTAGTGCAAAAATATTGTGTTGATCAATATCATCCAACTGCTGATGGATTTGTATCAAGCTTTGAGTTCTCTAATTTTGAAGTTTAAAGGATGAATTTATGCTTGAAGTAGAGTTGTCCTGAGGAATTTTAGGCTATCCTTGTACCTGCAATCTTGGAAGGGAAGGCTGATGTGTTTGATGTCCTAAATTTGTTGTATTTTCAGGAAGTGGCAGCAATGGATTTTGACTATCCATAGGTCAATGTTCAGACTCACTCCAGAATTGATTTTCAATAAATTTGACATCTCTGCTGGGAATTAATTTCTTTGAAATCAGATTGTAAAGTCTATAGGCTTTGGATGTCTCATTGTAGCCAACAAAAATGGATTTCTCACTTATATCATTAAATTTCTTCCTTAATTCAGAAGGTATGTGAGAGAATGCTATGCATCCAAATGTCCTGAGATGAGCAACATTTAGCTTTGTCCCATTCTATTCTTCTTGAGGGACCTTCATCTTGAGACTGGTGGTTGGAGATCTATTCAGGAGATAAACCGAGCATGCTACTACTTCAGCCCAAAATAGATTTGACAGACATTTATCTTTGAGATAGCTTCTTGCCATGTTCATTATTGTCTGATTTTTTTTTCAGCCACTCCATTTTGTTGTGGAGTATACTTGGTTGTAGTTTGCATGATGATGCCTTGTGATTTGTAGAAATCTGTAAATTCTTTGGAGCTGTATTCTCCTCCTCCATATGACCAAAGAGTCTTAACGTATTTCCCACTCTACTTTTCAGCTTCAACTTTGAATTATTTGAATTTTGCAAAGGTTTCAAACTTGTGTCTGAGAAAATAGATCCATATTTTCCTGCTAAAGTCATCAATAAAAGTTAGAAAATAAATTCTACCACCTATTGAATTTGTTTGAATTGGTCCACATAGGTCAGTGTGAACCAACTCTAAGTGTTTCTTGGATTGAGTGGAGGACTGTGGAAAATTAGTTCTCTTATGTTTTCCAAGAATGCAAGACTCACAAGGGGTTTTTTTCTCTTTGAAGACAGGCATATATTTGACCATGGAGTGCTTCTGTAGAAGGATTAGACTCTGAAAGGGTAGATGTCCAAATCTTGTATGTGAAACCATAGTTTAATTGGGGGTGGATGCACTTTGTGCATATGATTGGATCACATTTGTAGTTCTGAGGCTTAGGGGAAACATTCTATTCCTAGTCACGTGGATTTCAGAAATCAATTTTCTGTTGGGGGTTTTATCATATATCCTACATGATGCCCCTTAAAAAAGTACCTTATAACCATGTTCAATAAGTTGTCCTACACTTAACAGATTGTGTTTCAAATTTGGAACATGATAGACATTGTTTATGTCTTTCTTTACATTTTGTTTAATGAAAATATGTATTGTTCCTTTTCCTTGAACTTTGACTTGAGAATAATTTCCAAGTGTAATATGAGATGAAATAGAAGAATCAATGCATGAAAGTAAATCTTTGTTCATTGTCATGTGATTGTTTCAACCATTTTCCAACAACCATAGATCTTTATGTTGTTCTTTAGTTTTGTGGCATGAGAGAAACATACCATCTGAGGTTTCTCCTTCATGATTTGAGACATGTGCTCTGCCTGAGAGATGATCTACTTGCTTCTTCCGGAATTTAGATTCATAATGCCCATACTTTTTGAAGTAATAACATTGTATGTTTGATTTTTCATTTGATCTTCTCCCTCTGCCTCTTTGAGGATGGAAATTTTGATTCTAGTTCTGTTGTCTGTGACCTTGGAAATTCTGATTCTGGTTCTATTGTCTGTGACCTTCACTTGAGTGATTGTTACTTGGACTTCTCCCTCTTCCTCAATGACCTTTGCCTTTTCCTCTACCTCTCCCTCTGCTGAAAGAGAATTGAGTCCAGAAGACATTGGCTATTGACTCATCTTTGAGATCTAGTCTAGTCTGATGTGTCAATAGAGAGCCCACTAATTCAACTGTTGAAAAATTTGACAGGTCCTTGGATTCAAGGATGGTTGTAACAACCATTTCGAATTTCTTTGAAATACTTATGAGGACTTTCTCAACGATTATTTGATCAGGGATGGCTTCACCAATCAATCTGATCTGGTTTACAATTCCCATGAATCTGGTCATAAACTAATCAACGTTTTTAGACTGTCATTTTTAAAGTCTCAAAATGCATCCTCAAGGTCTGCATATTGACTGTTTTGACCCTGTCATTTCCTTGGTAGGCTGATTTAAGGATGTCCTAGGCCTGTTTTGAAGTAACGACACCTGTGATTTTTGAGAAAATTGAGTCATCCACTGAGTTTTTAATCCATAATTTTTCCTTATTCTCTTTGTTCCTCTATGCTTCCTGAGCAGTTCTATGTTGATTGGTCATGGCAGGAAGGTCTGTTGGATATGGTTCCACGTATACAAGATCCACTGTATCCCAACACTCTTGTGCTTGTAAGGAGGTTCTCCTTCTAAGAGACCAAAATTCATAATTCTTTCCAAGAAGAATAGGTCCTTGTGTTGGTTCTAAGTTGTCAGAGGTGGCCATCTTGTAAAAAATTGAATAATTTTTTTTTGTTAGAGATTTGTGTGCTTACCTGTTTTCTGCGCGTAAAACTAGGTCCACGAAATCCTCTGTTGTGACTTCGGGATGAAAAACACGGGATAAACCACTTATTTATCTTCGAGTTGGCTGGATGTGACTATCTGAGCACAAGATCTACGAAGTCAGAGCTTTGAGCTATGTTCTTTAGCAACTGTAGCCCCTCTAATGGCGGAATTGGGCTTTTTGAGTTTACTCAAGAGCCATTTTTTTTTTGAAGTTTAGCCTCTCATGTGACCAGGGGGCTGAAAACCAGGTGCTCCGGGTCTTCGGGCTTCGGGCGTTATTCCTTTCTTACCTCGCAATCCTATGAACTCGCCAACCTCCGAACAGGGGAAGAGATCGACGGTCTCAATTACCCGTCGAGATATACGACTCATAATTACTTTGGGAGTTTGGGCTTCAGAGATATTTCACTTCTCTTAATCGCAATACTCGCGAAGTGCCGAAGTGGCAAATTTTCTGGAGAGAGGTAAATCCAATGATCCTTAGCCCTCTGCAAACCAACGACCAATATCTTTTTCAGAACTTCGGTGTTTGGGATTTTCTGTCTGCTAATACGCGCAATCCTCCAGACTGCGGAATCTCTGAACTGCGAGATCAACCTCCATGTGTCCTCTTGATTTGGACGACTGAGATTTACTTCGGAATCTCGGGCTTCGGGTGTTCCGAGATGCACAACACCTTAAACCTTTGAAGTGTTAACTTTCTGAAGTGTCAGATCTGCTGACACGTGTCCTCAGCCTTCAATGGCTCAGATTTACTTCGAGACTTCGGGTAGTTCTTGGTCTAGTGCTACGCTCTGCAAAACCTTACGGAGTGCTAAGTCTCCGAAGTGAGAGATCTGACACCGCGTGTCCTCGTTGATGGACGATCCAAATGAACTCCGGGCTTCGGGCCTTTGGGAGTTCTCGCTTCATGCCTTCGTATTTCTTCCGAAGTGGTTATCCGTTGGAGTGTAGGATCTCCTGCCACGTGTCCACTTCGATCAACGATCTGTATCTACTTTAGCGCTTTGGAGCTTCGGTCCTTTGGGAGTCTTTTACTCAGCTTTTTCTTGCTTCCTCCCGGAGTACGAGATCGCCTGACACGTGTCCCTTGCTTGAAGATCAATGACCACAAGTAATTGCGGAGACTCAACTAGCTCACTCTTTAATTTCCTTCCCAATCTCCGCAAAGAGAATATGCTCGTCCGTAGCAGGATTGGTATCCACCGTTGATCTGTTGATCTAATAATATCAACGATCCTAAGGAATTGCGGGCTCACAACTTACTCACCCTTTAATTTTCTTCTTGATCTCTGCAATGTGAAGATGCTTGTTTGTAGCGGGATCGATATCCACCGTTGATCTGTTGATTTAGCAAGATCAACGATCTCGAGGAATTGCGAGCTCACAACTTGCAAAATCTTTAATTTACTTCCTGATCCTCGCAATGACTCCCCACCGTCGATCTCTCTCCAATGAGATCTGACGGTCTTAACTTAATTTTTGCTTAATCTGATGGCTCAACTTGCTCTCGCTCAGATCTTATGGCTCAAAAAAAATTCTCCTTATCTGCGGGCTCGTCGTTTCTAAGCTTAATTAAAGGCTCATATCTATTCCCACGTCCAATCTTACGACTTAAGTAGCTTCTCCTTTGCTGCTTCTGTAAACTTCCTCCTGAAGAAAGAATTTCACGAATCTTTCACGAATTCTTTAAATGCTCACCAATCTTTAATTGTTTAGTCCTTCTGCAGCTCTGCTTCCTTGCGCTTGATGTCTCCAACAATCTTTTGAGAACACTTCGGACTGCGGACTTCTCTCCAAACTCTGTGAAGAATCTTGCGTCCCATGCTCTCCTTTGTGAGACAATGTAAGCTCTACGCTCTTCTTCTTATGATCGGGCTATTCTCGAGACACTGTGAAGAGGCTTACATCCTGACACTGTGAAGAGACTTACATCCTAAGCTCTGATACCATGACAAAATGAGAAGCAGAGAAGATAATACAGAGAAGACGAAATTGGGAACAAGAAAGTGAAGAGCGCATTTCATTAGGGGAAAAGAGTTTAGCTAAATAGGCTCGAGCAAATCAAGAAAATCAAAAAATAATCGTACACTGGCAGTGTACAATCACATACTTTTGAGATTACTGATATAATTAACACTCAGATATTTGGCCTTGTATCATGTCTTAGCTCAGGCTGGATGTTGATGGAAACTTGAAGCAATATTTGGGAGACTTCAAGCGATACAAGTATAGCCTATAAATCCCATGCTCCTCTATTACCTGTAATAGCCGGCAATTGAATGGCCCAATTTGTATCATTGTTCATGAGGCCTCCGGAGGAACAATTAGCAATTGCAGCAACGATGGTGAGCTTAGGATTTTTGAAAAATGGATGTAGGATCCTTGTATGTGGTTGTTTTCTTTACTACAAAAATGTTAAATTTGTGGGTCGCAGGGTATCGACTTAATTGCCAAGAACAAGAACACCAGGCGTACTGCTCCTAAGAACGAGGATATTTTTCTTCAATCCTGTTTGAAATCCCCATTTTGAGGGTTCATAGCATTTTAGGGTTTACTGCAAATCTTAAGTCGAGGTAGTAGAAAACATTTGATTCTATTTCATCTTAATTTTGTTAGTATGGTGGAGGATAGTTGAGGTGGAGAGATACCGTCTCTTGCTGGCATAATAAACCCTGGTTCCAAAGGATTTCAGAAATTGTTCTTTGGGCATGAAGAAATTACTACAGGTATTCTATGGGAGTTTTGTTTCAAATTATTTGAACTTCAACTCTTAAGTGTTTTTTATTACACTTTTGTGAATATATTTTGCATTATTGAGGTTTGTATGCAAAGGTCATCCAACCACTAATGTCTTATCAATTTTGCATCGTTTATAAGGTACCTTAAATTTAAAATGTTCCACCTTGGATTTGGAATTATTTTTACACCCTCTTCATCTTAAGATACGAAAGATATGAAATTCCATGAATGTTTTATGTTCCAGTATGTTAACTATATTCTCAACCGTTTTCACTTAAATCATCTTTCATATCGGTTGCGTGCTAATCTGTAAAGAGCATGCATGTTATCTGTGCAGTGCATTTTCTTCCTCCACGTCTACTCTTCAGCATGGTATAGTAGCTTCTTTGCATTGAGGAGAAAGTGAGTGGTTAGATAGCAGCCCATCTACCCAGGTTATAAATAAGATTATAGATCTTGTCAAATCTAACCATAGTATATAATACAGTGGATTTTTATGAAAAAGGGTTCAATGGTACTAAATTGTATAAATGCCACTAAGCATCACATATACAAACTATATCTTGTGTAGGCTGGATGTTTATGGTGATGTGTTGTATTGTAGAAGGATTTTGACTAGATAACCTTTTGGATTTCACTTTGAAAAAAAGTAAGTCAAAGTAAGTGAACTAGGTGGAAAAATTTAAGTGTTATAATTAAGATTTTGAATATGCTTAACTAAGTTTAAAACTTTATATAATAACTTTTTTTAGATTTTAAATATATAAAATCCATAATTATGGTATATTTTTTTTTAGTGAAATCAATCTTTTTTATTTATTTATTTAGATTAAAAACTATTAATATATATTTTATAGTAATTTCATTCGAAAATGCTTTTCAAATGAAAATTCCATTGTAAACGGTTCTTAATTGAATGTGCTTAACTAACCATTTCAGTTTAAAACTTTAAAGATATATTTTTTTAAATTTTAAATATATATAATCCACAATTCTAGTATCCTTTCTTAGTGAAATCAATCTTTTTATTTACTTATTTAAATTATAAATTATTAATATATTTTTAGAGGTTATATATATGCACGCGTTTTTTCTTAGTGAAATCAACCTTTTTATTTACTTATTTAAATTGTAAATTATTAATATATTTTTTTAGAGGTTTCATATATGTAGGTATTTCAATATTTGGAACTTTGTCTTTGTATTTTGTTTAATTTTAATCTCTTTCATTCTTACACTCTTTTAAAAAAAAATCTTGTTTATTATATTATATTTTTTCATTTTATATAAATGTTTTAATTTATTTACTTATTTAAATTATAAATTATTAATATATTTTTAGAGGTTTCATATATTCAATATTTGGAACTTTGTCTTTGTATTTTGTTTAATTTTAATCTCTTTCATTCTTACACTCTTAAAAAAAATCTTATATTTTATTTTTTCATTTTATATAAATGTTTTAATTTAAATAAATAATAATTTTATCTTAAATATAATTTAATTAAAAAAAATATTTGATATTTAATTTAGTAAAAAGATGAAAGTAAATTTGAAAAATATTTAATATTTAATTAATTTCCAAAATATTTAACATTTAATTTAGTGATGAAAAGATGAAAGTAAATTTATAAGTATTTATTTAATTAAGTTGAAAATTATTTAATATTTAATTAATTTGGAAAATATTTAACATTTAATTTAGTGATGAAAAGATGAAAGTAAATTTTTATTTAATTACACTTTAATTAAGTTGAAAACTATTTAATATTTAATTAATTTGGAAAATATTTAACATTTAATTTAGTGATGAAAAGATGAAAGTAAATTTATATGATCTTGAAAGATTTATATGATGATGGTGATGATTAAAGTCCACTAAGATCGAATTGGTGTATCAAACCTTAAGAGGGTAAGTGATTACTTGTGATTCTTTAGAATTTTGTTTCTATGCTAGAAAAGCATTAAGACAAGATTTCCAAGATCACCATACTTTTGTTGAGTTAAGATGTTAGGAAGGTTGGTAGTGTGATAAATATTTTGAAAATGAGATCTAATATGGGTATAGGCTGGACAATCTAAGAGAAAGTGCTTTTCATCTTCAACCTTCTTAGTGTCACAAAGGTGACACACTCTTTCATCCCATGGCGTTTTAGGAATTGACCAACGCCTAGTTTCACTATGGAACTCGTGAGAATTTGTTCTTATCTTAGCAATGCTTATTTTTTTCTTTACACTTGGCAAAAAAGATAGATAATTTTCATCTTCTAGATTATGGTTGATTACATCTTTATAATACCTTAATTTTCTTTTTTCCTCTAACTCTTTACCACACCACATTTTTTCTTTAAATTTTGATTTGACATTTTTTTTTAATAGTATCTTTTTTTCTGCAAAATGGTTTCTTCCATGATTCCCCAGTAGTTTAGCCAAGACTGGGCGTCTTTATGCCATCCTCGCTTGAGTCGATGGTGGTTATGAATTGATTTTGAAGCAATTTTAGGTAGCCTCTTGTCTTCCATGTTGTTTAACTTTTTCTTATACATTAGGTATCTAGTCATAGCCATGCTCTCAATGGGTGAGAGGATTATTTCTAAGAGGAGGATGGGATATGGCGTATTTCCTTTAATTTTGAGGTTATCGGTTATAAAATTCTTTTGTATTTTCTCTATCTTTCTCTAGGATTCACAAGAGATACTACAACCCTAGACTTCACATCCATAAAGAATAACAGGTGTAACAAGAGTCTCAAAGAGGATTTTCTTCTTATCCCAACTCCAAAGATCAGTTGATTTACAATTGTTTTCAAGCCCATAGTAAGCTTTCCATCCCCAATAATCCTTTTCTCAATGCTATAATTCCAATTGAGCTTGTGGTGAATATCAATTTCAAGATATTTGTATGAAGTCACTTCCTCCAAGTTGTTGTTGTCATATATAAAGGTGTCATAAGGGATCTTATTGGATTTAATAATCATGACCTTAGTCTTATCAGTATTAACAGTCATACCCAGATTGGAGCAAAAATCCTTGAGGATTCTTAGTTGGTTTTCAAGATCATGGGGACTCCTTTCCATAAGAACGATATCATCATCATAAAGAAGAATATTGATGACTATAACAGTGAGAGTAGGGCCGACACAACTTGTTTTTTCCAAGCATTCTTCTAACTTGTCAATGTAAATGACAAAAAGGTTAGGGGACAAGGGACAACCTTGTTTGACTCTGATATTGCAGTTAATCTCTTTTGACCATCCCTCAATGTTTTTAAAGCTAGCAATAATGTTCTCATACATACTTATTTCAGCAGCCCTCAACTCAAGAGACACTTTTATCTCTTCCAACCTATTCCAATTTTTTTTCCTAGGAACCATGTCAAAAGATTTTCTAAAGTCAACAAAACAACAAAAAAGATTGGTTTTAGTATTGCGGAACTCCTCTGAAATGATCCTAAAGGTAACAATATGGTCCACAGTTGAATGATATCTCCTAAACCTAGTCTGGCCTTTAGCTCTTTTACCATGACTTTCTAGCCAAAGGCTAATCTTCTTTTCCAAAATAATTTTGTAAAGCTTGGCTAAAATCGGGCTAATCATAATGGTACTATAATTAGAGGGAATGTTTTTGTCCCCATTTTTTAAAATAGGAACAATGAGGCTTTGCGTCCAGGGTTTAGGGAAGCCCTTCTTGATTGCTAAATTGAAGTACAATTTAATTACAATTTAATTAAGTTGAGGAATATTGGATATTTAATTAATTGAAAAACTAAATAAATTTATATACTTTTAAATTATTTTTCATTTATTTTTTGATTTATGAGAAAATATTATTGTTTTATATTTGATTGAAATTGATAAAAAAACGATTTTTATTTTATTTAAAAAAAATAAATTTATATCTCTGATAATTTATAATTTATTTATTTTTGTAAAATTTAATTAAGTTGAAAAATATTCGATATTTAATTAAATTGAAAAACCAAATAAATTTATATACTCTTAAATAATTTTTCATCTATTTTTGAACTATGAAAAAAAATAAAATTTTAATTTATATTTAATATAATTAATCATGATAAAAAGCTGATTTTTTTTTATATCTCTAACAATTGATAATTTATTATTTAATATATTTTTTTATATCTTTAACCATTGATAATTTATTGATTAATTTTATTTAAATATGATATTTTCTAAGAAAATTATAATTCATCATTAAATTGATATAACTCGTTTTCAAACTTTTGTATTTAAATTGTAATATAATAGTATTTTAAACATGCATATGCCCAATATGTTTTGCAATTGTGACTTTGATTTGGATATACACATTTCATAAGTTTTATGGATACATAAATGTTTGGGAGGGTAGTGTGACTTAATCTTTCAAAAGTATGAAGTATGTGTTATACAATATTATATTTATGATATAATTGGTTTGCAAATTATAATGTAAGAGGTAAATTATGTATTATATAATGTTATAGATATAAAATAGTTATTAATTTAATAGAACTTTCTAGATTTTTTCATATTTTGGGGTTTAATTTTTTACTTCGTTTTTAAAAATAGTGTTATCCGTAGCATCTTCTCTTCTTTTTTTTTTAAGGTGATTTTCAATGTTTTAAAATTTTCATTCATAATGTTTCTATATTATTTTTTAAAATGCTCATTTTTCATCTATTTTCATTTTTTTCTCTCTATATATATTATTCAACTGTATTTTTAGTTTTTTTTCATACTTCTTTCAATCTTAAAAATGTTTTGTACCATTTACTTTTTTGAAATTACAAATTTTCATAGAATTTTGTCTCCTTAATTAATTTATTGTTCCATACGTTTTAAATATAATGAAAAATATCATTTTTAACACATTGTTTACCTTTACTTCAATAAATTGAAAAACAATGTAGTTAAATAACACTACTTTTAAATATTTATAAAACACATACACATTTTATAGCCATATATCATAAAAAACATATACATTTTGGTACATATTCCTTAAAATAACATGTCAAATAAAGCATTTTTATGGACATAATTAAACAAAAAAAACCTATATTTTATAAAAAATTATCATTTTCTTTCATATTTTTATACATTTGAAGTACAAAAATGACAACATTTAATAAAATTTTCCAATGTATAGTGATTCACATACAAATAAAACGAAAAAAGAAACAATAAAAAGATTCATCACAAAACAAAAATAGATACATCTTTATTCTTATTTTCAAATATGAAAGTCAAATCATTACAGTTATAACTCATCAAAAATTTGTAAAATTGAGCATCGTCTTCAAAGACATCTTTAAACTAATCAACAATATCATATTTCCCAAATTCATCATTCTCAACAGACACATTATCATCTTCTTAGACGCCATTTTGTGCTTCCATTGTGTCATTTTGTTCTTCCATTGGTTCTTTGATATCTGCAAGTTCTCCAAAGTGATCATTTCGAATCATTCCTCCTAATGGTACTTGAGGTTCCTCTGACAATTTTGCCACCTTTGATTCACTAAAATCTCGTTTCCTCAAGCCAACTTGAATTTTATCTGGAATAGATGGAATAACATTAATTCTTTGTTGAATAAAACTGCACTGCATTGGGTCACTTTCAATGGCCATGCAATTCCTTCCTTTCTGTAGGCAACACGCTAATGTTGTACCTAATCACCAAATACAAAATAAATAATGAAGTTAGATACTATAAAAAGACATAAACTAAAAATAATCTAAGATTGAAATATGATTTCATAAATAGCAGATCATAATTCTTACCTGAACTCGAGAACAAACCAAAAACCCAATCTCCTTCATTTGAAAATTTATCTATAAGATAATTAATTAATGCTTGTGGTTTTGGATAAATGTTAACCATCTCTCCTTTCAAATCTTTTTCCTCATATGTTATCTTTCTAACCACAACATTGTATACCAATATACTAATAGGAGTATCTCTATCATTTGCATTGACAAGAATATAATTATAAGAATCATCTTTTGTCAAGGTTGCAAGATGTATACTCTCAAAATAACGTTTAAATGATTATTTCTTGGAGCTTTGAATATGTGGCTTGTCCTGTAACATAAATAAATGAAAATTCAATTGACTTGTGAATTAATAAAATTGTTTTATAATCTTTTGCTAAACATACACTTTCAATATCTTACCAAATAAATTGCATCCTTGTCTTTTCTTTCCACTTGAAGCTTGATTGTACTAATCCTTGTTGTGTGTCTGAATGAAATACTAGAAATCTCCAAAATGGTGATGTTGTAACTTATGTAAGTCCCATTGTAACATCCCGCTCTTGTGCGCACTGAGCGAACCTATTCTTTAATGACACTTGCTTGCAAGTGATCTAGATTATTATACTATTGGTCATTGATTATGATTATGAGACATTATGGATGTGATTATATATTATTTTTTTGTATTGATTTAGATAGGTGCTATTGACTCGGTTCACCTGAGTGTGAAAGATTTGGACCTCAAGGATGTTGAGACATCGACGAAACCCTTGGACTTCGGATCGAGTCAGGGAGTGGAATATTAGGGTTTGTTTGTTCTATATATGACATATGTGCATCTAATTAGATGTTATGATTATGGATTTAATTCTGACATGATTCATTGATGATGCATGATGACGATAACTTGTCGACCAGACTCACATGTGGAGTAGAGGGCTCACACATGACTACCAGATACATTGAGGGAGAGGTGTAGACAACAACCCTGCCACAACCTACTGGCACTCTCGTCGTGGCTCGAACTATAGGTTAATGATTACCTAGTTTGAGAAGACCCATGATGTTGTGAGGCCAGACTGCGACAGTCGCTCATGATGATTCTAAGGGGAGCACAATAAGGCATGGGACTTATTCATTAGAGGCCCTTAGTCTCCCAAAATATCACCTGAAGGAGTATTAACTCTAGGGATTTTTTATTTCAACCAAGTCAGTCAAGAGGTGAGTGGCATTCTTGGAGCACATAGTGTGTCCTGAAGGGCACGTCATGCAAGGAAAACGGAAAGAGGTGAGTGGCACCCTTGGAGCACGTAGTGCGTCCTGAAGGGTATGTCACGCAAGAAAAACAGAATGAGGCAAGTGAGACCCTTGGAGCACGTAGTGTGTCCCGAAGGCCACGTTGCGCAAGGGAAATAGAATGAGTCAAGTGGCACCCTTGGAGCACCTAGTGTGTCCTGAAGGGCACGTCGCGTTGTTAACTGATAAGTGATTAAACCTAGATGGCCTTAGAATGAATAATGTGATAAGAAAGATTGAAAAACAATTTCCCCAATAAAATGTCGCCCATCCT
>ML780728.1:917802-975241 GCA_009831015.1 Picea engelmannii
GGGGGGGGGGTTATTTAGAGGGAAAAGATCATTATGCATGTTATAATAATGTCATAGGGAGGGTGAGAATTTCTATCATTCTATGTTCTCAGAGAGAAGGGATGGATTCATCAGATAAAAAATATTTTATTTATGAGACATCAACAAATTCTTCGCATACCTCTTCTGTTGGGACTAGGAAATGCCATAGGAATGTTTGTAATGAAAATGAGGCGTTGTATTTTTTCAGCTAGTCATAATTTTGATCATGGTGCAAGCAATTTTATTCAACATGTTCCTCATGAAAGTCCTAAATCAGAGGACTTTGAAGGCACCAATGATTAAGAGGAGGAATATGATGGTGATAAATCTAGCCAACAGTTTAATCGTAATGAAAATAATCAAAATGTAGGTCAAAGTGGAGACTATGATCAACGTTTAAATGATTGGAATGAAAATTTTCCTCCAAGTGAGGAGTTTCAACGTATCGATAAATATTTCCAAGGCACCAATGAAAATGATGGAGAAATTCTCTCAAGTGGAAATTTTAAATGCAATGAAGATGATTATGACAATGGTAGACACTTTTTCCCGAGTGGGGAATTTAAAGACAACAATGTTGGTGATTAGGAATTTCCTCCTAGTGAGGATTTTGAAGGTACTGGTGAAGAGTTTCCTCCAAGTGAGGATTTTCAAGGCATGAATGAGGATGAATACGAATTTCCCCCAAGTGGGAATTTTAAAAGTAATGATGGCGATTATGGCAATGTTGGACAGTCTTTCTTGAATGAGGAATTTAAAATAAGCAATGTTGGTGCTGATGATTTCCCTCAAAGTGAGGATTTTGAAGGTACCGATGAGGATAATGAAGGTTTTCTTCCAAGTGAAGATTTTTAAGATAGTAATGAGGATGATGAAGAATATCTTTCAAGTGGCAATTTTCAAAGTAGCAAAGATGATTACACCATTGGTGGTCACTCTTTCCCGAGTGATAAATTAAAAAGAAACAATGTTGATGTTGATTTTCCTCAAAGTGAGGATTTTCAAGATATTGATGAAGGTTTTCAAGGCACTAAGAAAGATGGTGGAAATTTTCACTCAAGTGGGGATTTTTAAAGCAATGAAGATGATTATCTCAATAATGGACACAATGTTGATGATTATTTTCCTCCAAATGATTATGTTGATGAAGATGTTCTCAAACATTCATCTGCAACAAATGATGGTGATCGACATTCTCTAGTTCAGTCTCCTGACATTTTTTTTCTTGATACTCCTTTGTTGATAAGGAAAATCCTTTTAGTGAGGAAGATGAAATAGTGGAGACATTGCAAAGAAACATTGTGTCTAGGACCAATATTAGACCTTTTTATATCGATCCAAATCATTCTAGTTATACAAGGTCTAGGAAATAATTTCTCACTAAATCAATTTCCATAAAAGAATTGATTTCAAGTGAATGTTGTCAAAAGAATTGTTTGAAAAGCATGGACTACATGTATGCCTTGAATAAAAGGAATAAATATTTGTCAATGAATAAGAGCATGCAAAATTCATATTTAATGGGGTGCATGATATCCACAAATACATGATATGATTATCGCATTGGGAATATTTCACTTTGCAGAAAGGCTTTCAAAAAAATTTACTCAATTGGTAATCTTCGTCTATCAAGGATCCAGAAAAGGTTGGAAAAAGATCCATCATTTATTCAAAGGTACATCATGGACAAGAGAGTGGGCCATTCAAAAACACTACATTGTCATGGATGCGTGATTTCTTTTCCAAACATGGAGAGTGTATGCCAGATAGAGACATAATACATATTCCGGATAATTTTTCAAGGAGGGAAATCTACAACTTGTACAAAGGATATGCTGAAGGTGTTGAAGGAAATGGTAATTTTATTACATATGCATATTTTTCAAGAATATGGAAGAAAAAATTCAACAATGTCCATATTCCTAAGAAGTCAAGGATGGGGATTTGTAGTATATGTGATACTCTTAAATCAAGAAGAGATAAATATGAAGGGGCGGAAACAGGTATGCATTTACTATTTTGTTTTTTTTAAATTGAATAGTTATCAACTATGAAAATATATGATCAATATTTCCATTTTATGTCATGTGCAGATTCCATAATCAAAGCACTTCAAGAACATAAGAATCAACAATCAAGTGAAAGAAAAAAGTTGTACAAACATCGAAAGAAGTGTTATGATGCTCCAAACAAATATTTAGGTACAATAATTGATGGCATGGACCAGAAGAAAACACTTCTACCACATTTTGTCTGTACACCCAAAAATTTACAGTAAGAGAATTTTATTCAGTTTCACTTGGTTGGTTGTATGGTTTTCAATGGAAAAATGTGTCCAAGAGTTTACTTCACAACTCCAAATATTCATAATGATGCAAATATGACCATCACCATAATTTATCATGTGCTCACTCACTGGTATGGAAATCTTCCTTAAGTTCTCTATCTACAATTGGACAACACTAGACGTGAAAATAAAAATCAAATTATATTTGGATATCTAAGCATTCTTGTTGAAATGGGAATCTTTCAAAAGGTGAAATTTGGTTGCCTTCTTGTTGGACATACTCATGATCATATTGATCAAATGTTCAGTCGTTTTTCAGTAACATTGAAGAGGAAAAATGTTGGAAGTCTACCATCATCGATTAAATGTATCAAGAAAGCATACATTCCAGAGCCTGTTTTTCATATATTAGAAGAAACTATTGACATGCGAATATTTATTCAGGGATCACATCGTGAAGAAAAATTTATTGAGTAGCTTAATGACATTAGATTCCAACATCAATTTTGTTTCAAAAAAAATGATGGGAAAATAGTTATATGGGGAAGAAAGTATTCAACTACTACATAATGGGGGCCTTCATAGGTTTATCATTTTTGAAGTTCATTCCAGATCGTCCAATTTTTGCATCAAAGTTATTATTTTTACAATAAATTGCTGAAATCCATAATGCACGAAGGCATAATAGAGATGTAGATTATTTTGAATGCCTGGAAGAAATTAAAAAGTCCATTAAGGATACATATGAGTACTTTGATGTTGTTGATTCTGTTTGGTGGGATTATTTTTTTAATAGTCAAAGTGACATAATTTCAAGCTCAACGAATGAATATACAATGTTGAGCACTCCATTTCATTGGCCACAAAATATGCCAAACGAATCTGAAGAAATAAACATTGTTGAAGTTCAAGAATATCAAGATGCTATTGAGTTTACACAAGCAGAGGAAATAGAAATGTATATTGGTCCGCGAAGGTCATGTGCACAAACTGAATCCATGGAAGACCTTTACAGGTGTTCAGTACAAGATATTAAGGAGGGTAGCATCATTGTAGTTTTAGCGACTGAATATCTACATGGTTATCCATTCTGGATAGAAAAGGTTATAAAGATTGAGAAAGAAAATGATGATGTTATTGCAATTGAAGTGCATTGGTATGCAACAAGTACACACCCATTCAATGGTGTGTACAAGCCATATATGGTGGTTGAGAAACATGTCAATAAAAAGAGAAAAATAAATGGTCAAAATACAACTCGTCGTCGAACTGACCTCTTAAAATTAGATGATGTTGACACATTTTTTTATGACTTCAATTTGGCAAAGAGAGGAACTCTTCACTCCAATACAACATAGATTATCAAGAGGTTGATGCCGCAAGAAATAAATGCAAGATGGGAGTGTGTTGAACCTAGTCGTAGATCAAAAATGCATTTGACATCTGAAATGTTGGGCATGCATGTAGACTTAGATGGTGCATTCATTGAAAATAGAGAAGAGTATGGATCATCTAAATCTTCATCAAAACATTCATCTGAATACAATGTAGACTCTGATGGTATTTCAGAAACCATGAGTCAATCTGAATAAGTGTATGAAACATTTTATGATTTTTTGATCCATATGATGTTTGTATGGTAACTAAATAAGAGCATTGAACTTACATATGATCTTACATGAAGTTATGAATATTTTGTTATGTTTTATGAATGATATGTTTTTTTTATTATGGATAATATAATAAAATTTCTTAGCTCATATGTTTTGAATATGGTCAATATAACAATACTTTTAAGAAATTATTTATGTTTCATTCAATGTAACTTGTATTTACTTTTTTATTATTAAAAGTGATTTTTTTTTAAAAAGTGACATTGAATTTTTTAAGTATATTGTGATATTTTCATGGCATTATATATTACCTTTTTCTTTGCGTGATAATAACATTTAAAAAGTAAACATTTAAGGGTTGATTTTATCACTCTTTTTACAATAATGATGAGTTATTTTACCACATTATAAAAATGTGTCATTTTCATACCCCAATTTTAGAATGGGTGCTACCGGTAGCAGTACTTTTCAATTTTATGGTTGATATTGAGGTTTTGGTTTTAATAGTACCAAGTGATAAAAATACGATTTCAAATGATCTCAAAATTTAACGTTTTGAAAAGAAAAAAAAAATCAAAAGCATTTTATTTGTTTTTAGGTGCCGATTTTAAGGTTTTTCTGAGCTACTTTCTAAGTTTTGAAGGCCATGCTTGAAAAATGTTGTAATTTTGACCCCGTTTTAAAAACTGGTGCTACCAGTAGCACCACTTTTTGATTTGGGGGTTGATTTTGATGTTTTTAATGAAAAAATATGGATTTTTTGGGCCATAGTTCTCGTTTTGAGGTCACTGTTCTCATTAAGTTGGTAACTATGTTATATAACATAAATCTTTTTTAAACTATATTTGAAAGGGTATGTGTTGTCTAATATTATATTTATAATAGAATTTGTTTGCAAATTATAATATAAAGGTAAAATTGTAATTAGTTTTTAATATTTTAGGTTTAATGAATCATGAATTTTTTTTATAGATTTAATGGTTAATAGAGATAATGGATGTTTGGTATACAATGCCTTTTTTTCATGGGGTATGATTTCAAACTATTTTTTGTTGGTTAAGAGTTTGTCTTCTTTATGAATAAAGAAACATGTTAACTACCCAAAGCTCACAAGCATAATATTATAGAAATGTATGTGTTATATAAATTGTTATGTTATATAATATTGTGGCCATGGTAGAATTCATTTAGAAATTATAATTCATGAGGTAAAAATACCATTAGGTTCAATAACATAAGCTTCATGTATAGCATTAATGGACAGGTGCGGAAAAAACAATTTGTTACTTTCATGGTAGCCTCAACAATTACCAACAAGGATACTAGGTTTCTATTGGTTACAAGCGATGCAATGAAACCACCATTTTGGTCCTAGAGTATGACCTTAAACTATTTATCATTGGTTATGATTTGTATTTGACTATTATATTACTTTTCATATATATCGATTCTTTTAGAGTGGAAAAAATTGGACTAATCAACTTGCATGGCCATTTTAGTGGCAGGTCCTAGTTTGGAAAATTGTGGTCTGGAACATTCTGGGGCCATTTTGAGGAATCAAACAACATTTTTTGGGTTAAAAATTTTCTAGAATGGATAGGATCCTGTGATGATATTCTACGCATCGATACATTTCCAATAGTGAAAAAATCACGTCAATCAAAGCTCATATGCAAAAGTTATGCCTCCCACAATTTGACCTACCATGTCGACCACCATGGTAGGAGAGGATGCCACGTTAGCCCCCATTACTCATTCATATGGGGCTAGCCATGTATTTAATTTCAATAAGATTCTATAAGGTCCAAAACCCTATCACAATTGAGGGTTAAGGAAGTAAAAATCCTACCCCTAGTTGGCTATCGGGCTATGTTAAATATCACGACACTAGGAGGAGAAGGGGTTTCATTCTTTTGCGTTGTATCTTGTTACATAGCTAAGAAAAACATTTGAGAGTGGTATTATGTGAGCATAATAGAGGAGGAAAGATTATGCAGTAATGATATAGGCCACAAGTCATATCTAGTTGGGTTTTCTCCCATAGTGGGTTTCTCAGGTCATATCTTATGTTTATTTGTGGATGGTGTGATTGTATTTTACTATTCTTTGTTTTCCACATTTTTTCTATTTTATGCATAAGCAAAAAATCAATAATTAAATATTTTGGAGATCTAAAGGGAAAATAACCTTAATGGTAAAGATTTTAGTAATTTATTAGATATGTTGTGATGAACTGTTCTAGTCGAATATCCACAATAGTTTACAGATCATATTGGTGTCAGAGTAGTTTTTTCTTTTGGGTATTTGTGGGAAGCTGTAGGATCCAATAATATACTTAAAGAGAAGTCACAAAAACCCTATTCATGTCGGACGAGTCTATTCATAACAAACCTCAAGATCTAGTAAAAGAGATATTTTAGAGGTTGGAAGCGCAAGTTTTTGACATCGTTCACAATATGAACCTCCTCATAGAGGCTCTAGCAAGCAAGATTGGACCATTCAGAGATGATGGAGGCTCTAAATCAGAGAAAATATTGGAGGGGAAATAGAAATATCAAGAATACTCAGGAAAGGAGTCATGGAAAGAATCTGAGAAAGAGTAGTCAAGTTCGAGTGTCATGAACCCTTCACAATCCCTATTCAATATGGAAGGAAAATTGGGCATAAATGCATACCAAGGTGAGATTTATGCATTAAAACTAAATCTTTGTTTGCAACAACTAGAAGTTAATTTTAGCATTCACCATATAGATGAAGAGAAGAAGATTTCATTTGCTAGATTGAATTTAGAGGGCCATGATTTAACCTAGTGGAAAATCTATACAGAAACACTTAGGATGGAGGGTGACCCACTAGTAACTAGGTGGGAGCACTTCAAAGCCATCGTCAAGTCCCAATTCTACCCTATCGAGTATGTAGAGGACCAATGGATTTGGTGGAACTGCTTTAGGTAGAGGGAAGGGAAACGTATATAGGAGTACACCATTGAGTTAAACAATATGGCCATCATGCTAGGTATCTCTCCCAAGAACCCAGATGTACTCCTCAAGTATCTGGGAGTGTTTACATAGTCATATATGAAATAAGGTGATGTTATTCAAGCCAAGGAAAGTGGATTATGTGTGTGTACAGGAAAAATACCTATGAAACATAGGCTAAAAGAAGGATAATCTAAGTGGTCTGGAGTAGAAAGAGCACCATGAAGCTTCCAAGGAGGGAAATAAGAAGTGAAAAGGGGGGAAATATAGGAAGCCAACAACCATTGCACATCAGTGAAAAGATCCCAAAAACCAATGTAATCATTGCAACATTGATGGCCACACCAAGGAAAAATGTTGGAAACTGCATCCAGAGTTGAACCCAAAGAACTATAAGAAGGATGGAAAGGGAAATAATTTTTTATCCATAGATTCAAGTAATCAGGTTGAAAGTAGCTCATATGTGGATGGAAATATTGTTTGCACATGTGTGAATAAGGAGGTGAGTCTGAGTATCCTTCATCACCAGGAAGAGAAGAAGATGAACAAACTCTTCCACATCAAGATTTAGGTCAAGAATACCAATATAGATGCTCTGTTAAAATATGGTTCATGGGATAATATCATAGAAACAAATCTAGTTAGCAAGCTTGGATTGGAGGTTCAAAATCATCCTGCTCACAATTCAAGTGTGTAACATCCTGCTCTTATGCACATTGAGTGAACTTATTCTTTGAGGACACTTGTGTGCAAGTGATACAGGTCATTATACTATTGGTTGTTTTGATTATGATTATGAGATATTGGGGATTTGATGATATGTTATTTTGTTGTATTTACATAGAAAGGTTCTATTGACTAGGTTCTCCTGAGTGTGCACGACTCTGGATGTTGAGGATGTTGAGGCATCGATGAAACCCCTTGGACTTTGGATTGATTCATGGAGTGGAATGTTAGGGTTTGAATGTTGTTGATGTGACATATGTACATATGATTAGATATTATGATGTTGATTGTCATTGCTAACATTATCCATTGATGGATGCAGGTTGACAATGGATTTCTGACTAGACTCACATTTGGAGTAAATGGGTCACGTAGGACAACCAGAGACATTGAGGGAGAGGTGTGGCAGCAACCCTACCAGAACCTACTAGCACTCCCAATGTGTCTCGAGCTGTAGGTTAACGATTACCTAGTTCGAGAGACCCATGATGTCGTGAGGTTAGACTGTAACAGTCACTCACGATGATTATAAGGGGAGCACAAAAAGGCAGGGTCCTTATTCCTTAGAGGCCCTTAGTCTCCCTCGATATCACCTGATGGAGTATTGACTACATGGGTTTGACGTCTACCAAATTCATTCGAGAGGCGAGTGGAACCCTTGGAGCACGTAGTGCGTCTTGAAGGGAATGTCGTGCAAAGAAAATGGAATGAAGCGAGTGGCACCCTTGGAGAACCTAGTGCGTCCTGAAGGGCATGTTGTGATTTTAACTGGTAAGTTAATAAACCTAGTGCCTAGAAAACTATGTCTCCTTAGGACTTGGTCGGCCTTAAAATGAATGATGTGATAAGTAAAGTTTAGTAACTAATTTTTCCCTTAAGAATTGTCGCCAAGCCTAGTGAATTGAAAACCTAGGTCTGAGTAGAACCTTAGAAAAAAAAAAAAAATAGACATATAACAGGAAAGGGGGTAAAGAAAATTCAAGAATTAATAATTAAGTGGAAATTTTAATAAAGGTTTAATTAATAAAAGGGGTATTTGGTTGTTTTTGTCTAAACCTGCTAATTCTAAACTTAGTTATAAAAAGGGGAAACTTAAAGAAAAAGAGGAACGTCACATTTAGTAAGGAATCTAGCCTTTAAAACATTCTATTTATGAACTCAACTAGGAATTAAGTAAAGCGTAAGTCATTTAAGAATTGTAAGGGAATAATGGGACACCGAGGAACATTTTTAGGTACGCTTTTAGATGGGTGAGGGAAATAGACAAATTTAATTAATTAATAAATTCATTTTCTAGTGCAACTAGGGGATCAGGCGACATGTATACGGGGGAGGTTTTTCGAAATTAATTAAATGAAAAATAAATCTAATGAGGGTTTTGGGAAACTAATGAATAATAAAACTATATAGAAAGGATGGCAGAGGAGGAGTATGAATCACATCTGGCTTGCGTATCGTTACGTTGCCGAATTTTATCTTGACTGAGTTTCTTTTGTGGGAGTTGGGATACCGAGCTCAGGTAACGAGTGGTAGCTCGACCTTGTGAGGAGAGATGGGAACTAGCATTCTCTGGTATTGTGTGTGTGGCCCATTTGAGACTCGAGGGGCTCAGTGGGAAGAAGAGTACCCCTAGCGTTGGTTGGGAGGTACCGGTGAGGTCTCATCGATCGAAAAATGGGATCTGGATGGAGCGAATATGTGACATAAGTTCTTCGCCTCATCATCGTTGGTAAAGGTACGCCTGTTAAATTTGTTACTTGTGATAAAATAAAGTTAAAATAAAGTTTATTTTACTGTATTCAAATGACGATTTCATTGCCATGAGTGTTCCTTGCACATGTATATCTACGGTGATTGTAACAGATTAATTTTTCACAAAATCATAATTTGTAATGGTCATTTGACAGAATAAAAAGAAAACTATTTGTACACACATAACCACATTGGAGGAACGGATAGAATTGATTTTCTTTCGAATTTTGGTCGATTGTAGGTCTCCTTAGGGATTCCTTGAGAATTTTATTATCAATGTAATCCCCTTGTCACTTGATTCATCCTGTAAGAAACCTTTCTATCCATAGTATCTTTTATTTCTGAGTTACTGTCTATTTGCATGTGGCCAGAATGAGCCCCAGACTCAAAACCTTGCCCGTGCTTTGGTATCTCCTACCTGTCTTTTCTTTACTTCTTTATTGCGTTTGTTTTTCATTATTTGGTTTCTCCACGGAGAAGGTCTGGATGCAGATTTGTGTTTTTATCTTTTGTCCCTTATCTTTTAATTTATTAGTCTATTCCTGAGTAGTCGGTCAGGAGCCGAATCGACTGTCTTTCACTCCAGTGTTGAATATTTAGATTCAAATGCCCTGCTTTCTCGTGCATGGATAATAAGTGTAGGATCATTTCTCTTCCCAACAAGGAATTCTCTCCTGGGCGTTTATTCCCTCCTTAGCCTCTGCGATTATTGTGATTTATTCTCTGCAAACTTGTTCTTCCACACAAAGATTTTGGGGATGTATATCCACTTCACCAAATGTTTTATTTCACTGCGATTAATGTTGGTTTTACTCTCTGCAATTCATTTTTAATTTACCTAGAAAATCCATTGCTTGTACAATGGACATTCCTCTTTATCTCTCTGTAATTATTATTGTCTTTACTCCAGAGATTATGTTTTTCATTTCCCAACACAAATCCCTCCTCTGGTATCTTACATGTGTTGATGCGTAGTGTAAGAAACACAAACCCATGGGCTCTCCTCCTTTCTCCTCGTGTTTGGTTTTGGGTGCTGAGTTGGCGTTGGGATTTAGGTGTAGTCGTCACTCTTTTTTCATCTTTAATTTTTTGCTTTATTTTCGTTTTAATTTTTTTTTTTATCTAATTCCCGTCGTAATTACCAATGGAGAACCAAACCAGGTGCAATGGTGCAGCCGCATCTGGAAGTCGGAGTGATGCTTAAGCGGTCCCTTTTATCAGTTAACTATCGATAAATTCTACTATGTGTGAAATTATCACTAATTCCAACCTTAATTAAGGAGTGAAATTAACACTATTATCACTAAATTCATGGGCGAGTTTATCCAGTCAACTGTCAATAGTAAATCCCAGGTTGTAATATCACTATGATTAGGATATTGTTTATTTTTTTTATATGTTACCAGCTGGTGTATATGGTAAGAATAAAGGGTGATATTATTAGGGACCTTTTAATTTTTAATTGTTAAACAACTGATTTATATTGTAAAACAAAGGGCAATAATATCAGGAGACTTGTATTCTCATTTCTTACCCGCTGACGTTTATGGATAAATATTTATCAGGAGACTTGTAAAATAAAGGGCAATAATATCAGGAGACTTGTATTCTCATTTAAAAATTGACTTAAATTTGTTTAAAATTGGTAATAGATTTATATTGGGGTTGGATAAACATTTTACCTTTTGTTTTTTTCCCACACAATGATGTAAATCTGGACAAAATTGCTATTTTTCATTGTTTAAATTGCAATATTATTGGGGACTCTTTATTTTTAATTTGCTAACCGTGGATGTGTACTGTAAAAATAAAAAGGAATTATTAATTGGAGATTTTTATTTCCATTTGTTACCAGCTCTAATGTCTACTATAAAAATAACAAGGATTTTTTTTTATTTAGGCGACTTTTATTTTTCAAACCTTACCCACAGATTTGTGTTGCAAAAATAAAAGTAGGAAGGGATCATGTTGAGTGGAAACTAGAATTTTCTTATGACTAGTCTAGTCTTGTGTTAATAAATAATAAATTTTAGAAGTTTTTCATTCCATAGTTATGGTGCTTGTTTTATTATTGAACTAGAGAAGTTAAGGAATATATTTGAGTTGTATTAGCAAAACCCTATATTGGACAGGTATAGTTGTTGCTTGATGAATTTTATATTAAGTTAATAATAGAATTGTGGTGGGTTATGCTATGCCTGGTACAATCCTCTGATGGTAGAGTTGATTTATGACTAATGAGGTGCATCGAATTCTAGCACGCATAAAATTAATTATTTGAAGGATAGTCTTAAATGTAGTTGAGTTATTAATTCCTTGGGTGGTTGAACAACTATTCTATAACAATTATCTCTCACACGCATGACTTGTAAGGAATTGAAGGAAGAAAGGTATAATGGTTGGACTTCCTTGCTGGCATGCGTTGATTGGTCACTAGAATGATCGGGTTTCCAGTATTTATTTTATGCATGAATGATGTGCTAACATGCTATGCCTTTTATGTTTATATGCTGCATTAAATTTATTGATGTGATATCGTCAAGTGGTGTCATTGTATTAATGACATTAGCTTCCTTTATTTAAAAAAAATAAAAAATTAACACTTGTTATGCGTCATATGTTGTTGTAACGGCGGGGGTCGTTACATATGGTATCAGAGCTGGTTCAACCCACGACATAGGATCACTACGACTTTCGTTGATTTCATAATTGATTATAATGTTGCGAATTAAGTTGGCTTGTATTCGTGCAGGTAATCATGCTTAGAGGACATCGCGGAGGCAAACGACAGGGTGCTAGGGGATGAGGTGTGACGCCCCCAATAGCATCCACACCTGAGGGGTCTAACCCCCAGGGAAATGAACATGTTGTCGGGCAGGAACAAATAATTGTGAGTGATGTGGTTGGGTTGATGAGGTCCTTTTAGTGGATTTCTGAGGCACTGATCAGTTGTTTGGATAGAGACGAGGCTAGGGCATTGGCACCCCCTAAGGTTCTACCACATGCTTCAGTCGGTACTGGTAGCATTCACCGAGAACTCGAGAAGGTCAAGTTTCCCAAGTTATTTGGTGCCCTAGACCATGCAACTGCCGAGGCATGGTCGGAGAATATGGCAATGTGCTTTGCACTTCACAAATATACCTCAAACATGAAGGTCCACATGGTGGTGTTTAAACTGAAGGGGAGCACTCTTATATGGTGGAAGATGCTCCTGCCGCAATTGAACATGGTCTTCGAAGACATGTCATGGGATCTGTTTGAGGAACGGTTCCGAGAGAGGTATCTATTTGAGGAATTCATTGAGCGTCAACTCAACAAGTTCAACACCTTGCAACAGGGTGGTCGTATGGTGGCTGAGAATGAGGCTCATTTCATGGAACTTATTTGGTATGCTCCCCACCTAAATATCGATAAACTTAAGGTCAAGAAGTTTGTGTTTGGCCTTAATGTCAACATTCGTGCAAAGGTTAGGATTTTGATGCCTCAAACCTTGCATGATGATATTAAGAAGGCCCTCATAGTAGAGGAGGATCTTATTAGTGGGGGTCAGAGTAGGACTCTAGCGAGACCAGCGGGACATGCATCATCTGGTGCGCAACATCATCAAACACCAGCTAGACATTCACTAGGATATCATGGTTTCTAGAGAGTATCCACTTTCACTACACCTCGACAACCAACACCTCAGTAGCAGACTCCTTACAGAGCACCACAATAGTGTCGATCGCAAAAACAATAGTTTAGGGTTGTTCAAAAGAACAGACCAAGGTTCCAGGTGGGTGGGATGTTAGCTTCTACTTCAGGTACCAGGAGCACTGGATCGAAGAAAGGGTGTTGGACATGCGGAGAGCCACATTACCAGCATGACTACCCAGTGGAGAGGACCAGAGTGTCTGGATCAGTCGAACCCACTACCATGCGAGAATTGGGCAAGGCCCATCAGATTCATGCAACAGTGAATAACTGCCAGGCAAAGCACCAGTCTACCATGCTCGAGAGATCAGGTACCATCATTGACTAGACCCTTAGCATTTTGATATATCTAGGCGCTATAGAGAGTTTTTTTTCTGGTGCAATGTTAAAAAGGATAAAGGTAAATGTAGTCGAACAGGACACGTTTAACTTTGTAGAAATGGATTTGGGAGCCAAAAAAAAGGTTGGAGGGAAGGTTATGGGTTGTAGCCTTAACCTAGGAGAGTTTGTCACCAGAGCCAACATATACACCACATTCTTAGGATCTTATGACGTTGTGATCAGTATGGACTGGTTGGAATCGCATGAGGTGATACTCAACTATAATATGAAACAATTGAGCTTGGTCGATGATGAGGGATAGATACACATGATTGTAGGTTGGAACCAAGGCGTTTCCTTGAGGTTATTATATTCCTTGTAGCTACGGAAGAGAATGCGCAAGGGATGTAATATTTATGCGATCCTTGCATTAAATGAGAAGGGAGTAGCGGAAGGTCCATAAAACCTTACAGTGGTGCAAGAGTTTGTAGATGTATTCCCTGAGGAGTTACCTAGGATGTCACTTGAGAGGAATTGGAATTTATCATATACCTAAAATTGAAGACTGAACCGATAGCAAGAACGCCTTATCATATGTCAACCCCAAGGTTACAGGAGTTGAAAATGAAACTGAAGGAGTTGTTGGACCTAGGAATTATACGTCCAAGTGTGTCACCATGGGGTGCACCTATTATCTTCATACTGAAGAAGGATGGGTCGTGGAGACTCTACATTCATTATCGTCAATTGAACAAGGCAACGGTCAAGAATCAATATCCATTGCCAAGGATTGATGATCTATTTGATCATATGAAAGGTGGAACAGTGTTTTCAAAGATCGATTTGAGATCAGGGTATAACGAGTTGTGGATCAAACAGGACGACATCCCTAAGACCGCCTTTAAGATGAGGTTTTCACATTACAAGTTTATTGTTTTACTGTTTGGACTGACGAACGACCTTGGGGTATTTTTGAGTTTGATGAATGGGTTGTTCCACAAATACTTGAACAAGTTCATCCAAGTATTCATAGACGATATTTTTATTTACTCTCGGACAATGGAGGAGCATGACGAGAACTTGCGCATGGTACTACAATGTCTATGAGAGAACAAATTGTATGGAAAGTTGTCCAAATGATAGTTTTATCAATCGAAGATTCATTACTTAGGTCATGTCATCTCTTGCGAAGGTATCGTTGTGGATCCAACAAAGGTAGAGGCTATTATGGAATGGCCTGCACCGACGAATTTCCTAGAAGTGTGTAGCTTCATGGGTTTAGCGGGATACTATCGACAGTTCATCGAGGGTTTTTCGAAGATAGCAAATCCAATCACAAAATTGCAGAAGAAGAACAAGAAGTTTGTTTGGACTGACAAATGCGAGGAGGCATTTCAGAGGATCAAGGAGTTGTTGAAAACAACATCGATACTAAAGGTCCCTGACATGGACGTGGACTTCTTGGTATGCACCGACACATCCAAATAAGGCTTAGGTGAAGTCTTGATGCAAGACGATCAAGTGCTCGCTTACATATCAAGAAACTTGAGAAGGCATGAGGAGAACTATTTAACACATGATTTGGAGTTGTTAGCCATTGTTTATGCCTTAAGAGTTTGGATACACTACCTTATTGGATGAAAATTCAAGCTAAAAGTGGATCACTGTGGACTACAACACATCTTTACGCAAAGCGAATTGAACACGCGACAATGTTGTTGGTGAGAATTGCTTAGCGAGTATGATTTCGAGATTAATTACATAAAATGAATAGTGAACAGAGTGGATGATGTCTTGAGTCAAAGACAATGCATATTTTTAGTGATGCCTCTTCAAAAAAATCTATGTGAAAAGATTCTAACTTTACAGGGTGATGATGACTGGTACAAAGAGGTCAAGGATTTTATAAGACAAAACACAATGATGGTACCAAAATTTGAGGGATTTACTATGGACAACGACAGATTATTGAGATTTAAAAATCAAATTTACATACCGACCAACGATGAGTTGAGGAGTTTGATCCTAAACGAGGCTCATAGAGCAGTATACATGGATCATCCTGGAGTCACAAAGATGAGGGCAGACCTTAAACCCTTATTCTTCTGGAAAGGAATGAAGGCAGACATAGTCAACTACGTGGCAAGATGTATAGAATGTCAGTAGGTGAAGGATGAACATAGACATCCGACAGGATTACTATAGCCACACGCTATTCCAGAATCAAAATGGGAGGTCATTTTGATGGATTTCATTGTTGGAATTCCACTGACAACAAGGAGACACGACTTGATTTTTGTGGTAGTCGACACTCTGACGAAGAGGGCTCATTTTATTCTTGTGCGTATGATGTATCAGGCACCTGAATTACCTAGAGTTTTCATCAGTCAGATTATGAAGTTGCATGGCGTTCCTAAGAGGATTATATCTGATAGAGGATAGGTGTTTACAGGATGATTTCGGACTAGTTTCCAAGAGGCCTTGGGAACCCAACTTAACTTTAGTATTGCGTATCACCTGAAAATAGATGGGCAGGGATGATTTTAAGGATGGAAATTTATTTTAAAATGTAGAAACCTTGGCGAATCTTACTTATCCTTCATATGCAAACTATAAATGTTTGGCGATATTTTTGTAAAAATATTCAAATTTCTAAGGATTTAATATAGTTTTTATAAAATTTCGGCGATTTTTAAGGTAAAATAAATTTATCCTATAGAATTTGGGCGAATCATTTTTAAAATAGCGAATCTCGTTTTTGGAAAAACCATGGAAAATTAGCCCATGAGCGAAATTTAGCCCCTAAAATCATCCATGCAGATGGGTAGACCGAAAGAACAAACCAAATCTTGGAGGATATGTTGCGTATGTACGCAATGGAAAAACATAAGAATTGGGAAGAATTCTTGCCACTAGTAGAGTTTACATATAACAACAATTATCAAAGCACCATTAAGATGGCGCCTTTCGAGCTCCTTTATGGGCAACCATGTCAGATTCCTTTGAGTTGGGATCGGCTTGAGGATAGGGTCCTGGTGGGAACTAAAGAGATCCAAGAAATGGAAGACCAAATGAAAACCATAAGACAAAGTATAAAGGAAGTGCAATATCGACAGAAGAGTTATGTCAATGCGCGTCGTGTCGATCGTAGTTATGAAGTTGGCGATCGGGTATTCTTGTGGGTGAAACTGCATAATAGTTCGATAAAGTTTGGAAAGGGTGTTCAAATCTCTCCTATGTTCATGGGACCCTTTGATATTGTGGAAAGCAAGTGGGATATGGCCTATCGACTATCTTATCCTGATTCATTGAGGAGTATGCACGATCTTTTTCACGTATCTATTTTGAGACATTATGTCAGTGATCCTCCACATGTTATTGATATGAGTTCCTTGCCGGTATCAAATGAGGGTGCACTCATGGTGGAGCCAATCTACATCCTATACCATCTCATTTGACAGCTACGACATCTAACAGTAGATCAGGGCAACGTCCAGTGGGACAACTATAGTCCGCACTCGACAACCTGGGAGGACACATATGATATGCGTCAGCAGTTTCCATTTTTGTTTGGTAGCTATAGCTATGATATTTTGATACACTTTATTTCGCCACTTAGATACTGTGAAACTTTGGGACGAAGTTTAAAACAAAAGGGGGTGTATGTAACATCCCACTCTTGAGCACACTGAGCGAACTTATTATTTGAGGACACTTGCGTCCAAGTGATCTGGGTCATTATACTATTGGTTGTTTTGATTATGATCATGAGATATTTTGGATTTGATGATATGTTATTTTTTTCTATTTACGTAGACAGGTGTTATTGACTGGGTTCTCCTGAGTGTGCAGGACTCTAGACGTTGAGGATGTCAAGGCATCGATGAAACCCCTTGGACTTCGGATCGAGTGAGGGAGTGGAATGTTAGGGTTTGAATGTTTTTGATGTGATGTAAAATCCCCAAAAAAATAAATTTATTTTAAGTCTGAAAATACTTAGGAATTTATTTTCATTTTTGGTAAATTCGAAATTGGAAAATTATTGCCATTTATGGAAATTACGAATTTTGAATTTAGTTAATTGTAAATTATGATTATGACTGTTGGGAAAAGATACAATTTGACCCAACCAACTCTTTGACTATGACACTTGAAAGAAACACTATTTTTATATTTATTATTGATGGACAAATGGAACAACCGGGTTGAAATCAACTGACCATGACTCGATGAGTGGGGAACATGTTGGAACTACCTCAGGGCTGAATGTTACAAGTGGAAACTCATGAATTTGGCCATTGGCAACCCCTAAAAATTAGGGATTTGGAAAGATGTGAAAATTCCCAAGGGGAAAAGTCCTAGGCACAAATTCTTTTGGCATATATAGCATATGGGAGGAGCCAGGATGTTGCCTAGTATGTTGGGGAAATAATTATCACTTGTTGTTATGCACACTATTTTCTGAGTGTGAGGCAACGATAAGTTTCTAAAATTGAAGCACGATTTCTTAGGAGGAGTTATGGAGTTCGCCCTCATGGGTTCATGGTGAGGCTAGGGGGTGAATAGAGAAAGTAGATTGGTTGTTCCATTCTAAGGTTGGGAGGAACTTGGTTGTTCCAATTGTTGTTCAAAATTTTTCTCAGATATGTCCATCTACTCCTTCTGTGATTGAATGTTATATGATTTAATGGTTGATATAATACATCTCTTTAATTCTGGATGAATTTTTCTATTGATTAAATTACTGTTGGAATCAAATAAATTGTAGTATAACTCTTATAGTTTTATTGTATTCCTTGAGTAATAAATTTTGTGTGTATTAACTGTAGATGGGATTGTTTTATATAAGCATATGGAAGATGTATCTAAGCTAGATGAGATCTGTATTGTGCTAACCCTAACATTTCAGGCATGTGATTAATTGCATATAAGTAACCAACTTAAAGATTATTGTCGATTGAAGAATGCCAAAGAAAATCCTGGAAGTAAACTTGAAATATTAGATTTATATATACATATATTGTTATAGGTTAAATACACAGGTTGTACTAAATAGTTACGATGATCAGGCTGTGCAAATGTCACTTAAGACTTGGAATGATTACATACAATAGGAAGTAACTATGTATATATTACCAAATTTCAGACTCACTTAAATGCCTATTGTATGCATACCACCAGATGCCAATGATATAAAGGAAAACAAAGAGTTCAATTAGTCACAAACAAAGTTATGAAATAAGATAATACATGAGCGAAATCTCAATGGATTGAAAGACATAAGCTCTGGAATCATATAATTTTATATGCATTTACATATTTCAGTGATTTCAAAAATTGCACAGCTATATGAATAAATAAATAAATCGTTCGAATTACTTTATAAAGATCAAAGTAGACCCGAAGTGGGGTATAGAATAGAATTTCATTACATGAATACGTATTTCTATCCAAATGCAAAATTCTATGTATAATATTTACCGAAACAAATGATTCACTGTTGCGTAACTTAGAATTGAGTTTCCATCTAAATCAGATATACATTTAGGAGAAAACAATACAGTCCTGTTTCATCACATTAACATAGAAGCAAAGGCTCCAAATGGTAAAAACATGAGACATGCTCATAGTATGGGGTTTTTTCTTATGTCCTTTATTTTAAACTAAGTATACAATTAACCAACTGTCATAGGAGCCCGGTGATTCTTCCCATGATAACTGTATTCTAGCACAAAACCATTTCATGCAATAGAACCTAGATTAATATTTTTGAGTTCTGCAAATAGAACCCGAGTACCTTTTGTGCAGGACGATGCCCTGAATCGAGAGACTTCAGACATCACCATTCCTACGAGAAGACCAAGAAACATTAATAAGTATCAAAATAAGAGTAAACAAAATTTCGAATGAGGAACCTAGATTAAATTCCAGGATAAATTCTATGACAAATAAATGTTATAGACATGATTTCTAACATCACTTAACTTGCGATTTGGGACCTGTTGTTCCATCTGCATCGTTGAAGGATTCTTCCACAGACCAAAGGGGGAGAAGTGGACCAGGGTTGGCCTGATGGGTACCCTCACAAAAAACAAGGGTCCCATCATTAGATCATAGTAACCAAATCTTTAACCATGAATGATAATAGGAAACTAAAAAAAAAAAAAATCAACCATTTAAGAATGCCTAGATTAAACCATATTCCACATACAAAAGTATACAAATTTCAGATCACGATTGATGCCATGAGATTGTGCCTTTACATTTATCAGAAAACGTAAATTACAGGTCACTGATCAAGAATGAAACAAGAACATAACGGATTAACTACTGGATTCTGAAAAAAGAATAAAAACAATCCTTTAAGAGTTATTAAGTCCCAGAATAATACTACTCAGTGGTATTTAGACCGCGTATCTATACTTGTATAGGTGTGATTAGGTTAAACAGAGAAACTTTGAGTCGAGGCCGAATTCCTTTTACAACAATAAATAAATTCACTATGACTATAGGAAGGTGGTTGTGATTTCATGACTTTAAGTCCAAGAATTCTAAGTCTACATAGTAGGTGAAGAAATTGACAACTTACAGATGTAATTAATGAACCGAATAGAGTAAACAAGGGAAGAATACCAACTACTTTTTTTCTACAGTGAACATGGTAAGGGTCAACACAGTTAAAGAGAAAGTTCAAATAATGAGAGTCGAGACTTTGCCCTGACAGAAATCCTAGCGAAAAAAATATGGGTCTTTCTAGAGGGCTTTGAACATAACAAGACTACTCGACATTGGTTTCTCTACTAGGGTTTAATCACTGGTTTTTCAGTAACAGAAATTCCATGAACAACTCCCAAATTAAATGTTAGGTTACACAACAAATAAATATCTGAGGCTATTTGTTGTTGATATAACCCTAGAACATTCGAGACTATTTCCCGTTCCAAATGAAAACCACATGTGTAGAATTCTTCTAAATTAATGGTTGTTGTAGAATGGAAATTGATGCCTCACGGAAAAGATAAGACACAAGCCATCACCTCTGAAAAACATATGTATCTACCATGACTAGAGATAAATACTCCAAAGAGTTAAAGGTTAATGAAGGAGGAGAATCCTCACTAGAAACCGAAAGAATAATAGTTACAGAGATGACTAAAAAATTCTGAATTTACCACTACACTACATATAGTATAAGTGTGTCATGTACTTACTAGGTGGTCACATAACCTTATGCATTTCTTTGGGTAAATATCTCCACTTCGTCGGCCTCCCTCATCGAGGAAAAACACAGAGTAACAATGAAGCATCATGCAGAAGACTCACAATAACTATGGAAAACCCTTACTGCACAGAGTAATAGTGGAAGTACGAGGACTACATCTGACCATGTGACTTAACGTAGGTGGCACATTTGTATTGGGCACAAGGTCTACTGAAAACCTCAAAATTATCACCCTCAGGTTCTCCATTAATGGACTCGACAATAGTATTTAATTCAAGACTGACAAAAACCTTTCGAATTCATATTGAATTAATGCGAGAGAGGACGTCTCCTTTGAGGCACAGTACGCAGGACTATCAAATCTAGTTTATCGTTCAGTTAGGGTGGGAATAACATTTCATTATCAGTGAGTTCCTTATAAAGAGACAACTATGGTAAGGATGTTCAAGAATTAAACACAACCAGTGTTCATAAGGCCTTGGTTTGACCATTTAAAGTAACGCATGATCATCGTTATGTTAGGCCTTTAATTCATTTCAATTATGAATACATGCTTTTGATCCTTTATGTATTAAAATTTTTCATTTGTGTAGGCAGGTTTATTTCATATTTTCAAATGGGGTTTTCCCGTGTGCACTAATATAGAGGTCGAGGCTTAGGAATGAGTATAGGACTAAATATCCTATGTATGAAACAAATACATATATGATAGTATTATAATACTAGTAGGATTGTAGGTGCATAAAGGTCAATGCTTAAAGTATGAAATGTGATCTTAATAGATATGCATATGTTCGAGAGGTGAGGATACAACAAAATCACCCCTTCCCTTTGGTATAGAAACCCTGTGCAGTATGAGGTAAGATAGAGTAAGAAATCCTTTGACATTTCAATTCATCGTTTTGATAACTAGAAAATATGAACCTCGAAGAAGTTAACAATGATGATAATTACCTACTTAGATTAACTATAATTCCTCCAGAATGAGTTGTTTAAATAGAAAGAAGATTTGATGTTCCTCATATTTTTTATTTTTATTTTGTTAAAATGGGGTACATTACATATGGTATCATAGAAAATGTTACAACACTGGACCTTGTACAGGGCCAACAATATTTTCTTAGCACATATTTTATGTTTTATGAAAAAAAATGAACAAACCAATTACTGTTACAAACATAAAAAATTTATTTATGTTGTGATCATGGAACCAAAGAATGAAGCTAAGATCAGAATCGAGGAGAATCTTGAATACAGACCTCCTAAAGAACAGAGGCAAAACAATGACAAAAGTTCACCAACTGAAGTTCTAGAAACTGTGATAAATCTTATTGTGGAATTGCAAGTTTTTAAAGCTGACAATGAGAAACTAAAGAAATCACAACAAGAACATCACGAGATAAATGAAGTACTTCTGCGTAGCATAGTAAAAAAGAATAGCCTAAAAGACAATAATGAAGAAGAAGAGGTTAGTAAAAGGGCCTCCAAAAATTTTGGTGTTGAAGGAGAAAAAGGGGACAACTCTTCTAAAGGTACACCATCAGCAGAAGATAAGACAAAAACAGGAAGAAAAAGAAAATAGGTGGATCACCTGGAGGAAGAGTTTAAGAAAATCAAATTGTCCACCTTTGACGAGGAATCTAGAACAGGGGAGGAGGATGAAGCATGGTTATTGGACATTAAAAAGTACTTCCAAATCTACAACTATTCCATCAATATGAAGGTTAGAATGGCCATCTATAACCTGAAAGGAAAAGAAAGAATATGGTGGAAGGATATGAAGTTGTCCAAGGGCCTAAAGGAAAAACAGATGGAGTGGTCATATTTTAATAAGTACTTTAAGAAACAATATTTATTTGAAAGTTACTATGAAAGAAAAACTAAAGAGTTTTATGAGATAAGACTCGGTCAAATCTCTATGGATGATCTAATAAACAAATTCCTAGAATTATTAAGGTTCGTGCCTTATATCCGGAAGGACAAAGTAAAAATCCAACGGTTCCTAAGTTGTTTACCACAGTCCTATAAGGACATAATCAAATTTGATAATCCCAAGTCCTTGAGTGAAGTTTTCAGGAAGGCCCGTATGTGTTACGACCAATACAAACAATAGTCGAAATTTCCCAAGGCTTGAAAAGACAAGAAACAAGACCGTATGAATCAATGAAAGAAGGGATATCAACCAGCCCCTTTCTAGAATGCAACAAAGAGTTTTCCAAGTAAATATTTTCACACCAATAACCAAAACACACAAGGAGGTGGTAAACCAGTTAATTTGGGCACAAAGAAGTTTGGGGATAGCCCCAGGGAACCGTTAAAATGTTGGGAATGTGGAGAACCTCACTTAAGGAGGAACTGTCCACATTTGACTTTAGAAGCAAGGAATGTGGTTCACAACCTACAGGAAGCCTCCATGATGGGAGATGTGGGAAGAAGATTACATCGAATCAATGTAGTTATGGATGGACGACAAGCTGACCACCAGTCCACTATAGTGGAAATTGAAGGTAAAATTAACAATACTCGTATTTATGTTTTAATTGATCCTAGAGCTACATTGAGTTATATATATCCCAGTGTAGTGGATTCAAATAAACTTAAAAGAACAAAACATTCAAAATATTAGCTAGTACAACTAGCAATAGGCACCAAAAGAAAAATATCTGATTTTATTTCCGACTGTGAGTTCAGTTTAGGTGATCAAAACACAAAGACAAATCTGAGCATTCTACCGTTAGGGTCTTATGACATAATTATCGGAATGGATTGGTTAGAAAGGCATAAAGAAGTTTTATATTTTTATGAGAAATCACTCAAGTATAAAGACGAAAATGACACTATTAGGACAGTTTAAGGTATACAAAAACCAATCTCAGTTAGGCAGATTTCAACGATGCAATTTAAAAAGTGCATGAGAAAAGGTTGTCAGATTTATGCTATCCAAGTAACAAATCTGTTGGAAAATGAAAATAAACCTAACCTAGAGGATTTTTTTGTCTTGCATGATTTTAGAGATGTGTTTGTTGATGAGATACTTGAACTTCCCCCAAGGAGAGAGATAGACTTTTCTATCGATCTGCTACCTGGTTTAGCTCGTATATCTAAGGCACCCTCCCGAATGAGTTTACCCGAATTAACAAAATTAAATATTCAACTACAAGAATTGTTGGACAAGAAATACATCCAGCCAAGTGTCTCACCATAGGGAGCACCAGTTATTTTTGTTAAAAGAAGGACATAACTCTAAGGTTATGTATCGATTACAGACTGTTAAACAAAATGACGGTTAAGAATAAATACCCCTTACCTAGGATCAATGATCTGTTCGATCAAGTAGGTGAGGCAAAGATGTTTTATAAATTGGATTTAATATCTGGTTACCACTAGGTTAGAATAAAAGATGAAGACATAAGTAAAACAACATTCAGAACTAGATATGGCCATTACAAATTTTTTGTTATACCGTTTGGTCTCACTAATGCGCCAGTAACTTTTATGTGTTTAATGAACAACATTTTCAGCCACTACTTGGATAAGTTTTCTTTGGTATTTATTGACAATATCCTAATGTATTATAAAATAGAAGAAGAGGATGAAGAACACCTAAGGATAGTTATGCAAACTTTAAGAAAACACAAACTATATGCTAAATCGACAAATGTGACTTTTATTAGAAGAAAATATAGTACCTAGGACATGTAATATCTAAAGAAGGTATTGCGGTCGATCCAAAGAAAATAAGATCCATAATGGAATGGCCGATCCCTGAGGATGTAGAGGACATCCGGTCATTCATGGGAATCACCAAATATTACCGCAGATTTATAGAGGGATTCTCCAAGATTGCATACCCTATCACATCCTTACAGAAGAAGGGAACCAAGTTTAACTGGTCACATAAATATCATGACAGTTTTAATAAGTTAAAGGAATTGTTAACAACCATGCCCATTTTAAAGGTAGCAGATATGGACAAAGACTTCACATTTTGTGTGGATGCGAGTAAAGAAGGTATGGGTGGTGTCCTAACTCAAGAAGGACACATTATTTGTTATGAGTCCTGAAAACTAAAGGAACACGA
Source organism: Picea engelmannii (assembly GCA_009831015.1). Lineage (NCBI taxonomy): Eukaryota > Viridiplantae > Streptophyta > Pinopsida > Pinales > Pinaceae > Picea > Picea engelmannii. The sequence continues at coordinate 942,497 of ML780728.1, forward strand.
ACGAAACTATGTCACTCATGAATTAGAGTTAGCAGTTGGCATCCACGCATTAAATATGTGGCGACACTATATAATGGGCAAAAAATCTATGTTATTGACTAATAACAGTTGGGTGGAATTTTTTTTAGTCAACCATACCTTAATGCAAGGCAAGCAAGATGGTTGTGCTTCTTGAGCAAATTCAAATTTTAGGTAAGACACATCAAGGGTAAGGAAAACAAGGTGGTTGATGCTTTAAGTAGAAGAATTCATGGGTTATTTGAAATAAACATTAGCAGGGAAGAAAGAAATCTTGAGAAGAGGATAAAGGTTGCAAGTAATGATGATGAAAATTACACTAAAACAGTGGCGGATTTACAGAATAATACAAAAAATTCAGACAAAACAGATTTGAGTTTGGACAAAAATGGTCTACTACAATTTAAAAACAGAATATACATACCAGATTCTGTTGAATTAAAGCTAATGGTTTTGAACGAAGTACACAAGAAACCATATTTTGGTCATCTGGGATACCAGAAAATGGTAACCACACTAAGGAAGTTATTTTATTGGCCTAATATGAAGGGGGAGACATCAGAATACTTATATAAGTGCCAAGATTATCAATAGGTGAAAGCTAAACACCATCATCCAACCAAACTGTTGCAGCCTCTACCTGTGCCAGAATGGAAATGGGAGACTATATCACTGGATTTTATTACAGGTTTTCCTAGAACTCAAAAACATAATGATTCAATTATGGTAGTAATCGATAAGCTTAGTAAGTTTGCACACTTTATTTCTGTAAAATCTACTTTTAAAGATATTAACATCGTTGAAATATTCATGAAAGAAATTTTTAAACTGCAAGGTATTCCTAAAATGGTGGTTTCGGATAGAGACATAAAATTTACATCTAAATTTTGGAAAGAATTGTTTGCATGGTTAAATACTAACTTGAATTTCAGCACAAGCTATCATCCAAAAACAGATGGGACTGAACAAATTAACCAAATCATGGAAGATATGCTACAAATGTATGTAAGGACAAAACCAAACAAGTGGGAAGACTACCTACACTTGGTGGAATTTGTGTACAACAATGGTTACCAAACATCAGCTAAGATGAGCCCCTTTGAAGTACTATATGATAGAAAATGTACGACTCCGATTAGTTGGGATAACTCTATTGATAGACTCATGGTGGGGCCAAAAATTCTCCATGAAATGGAGGGTACGGTAAGAAAAGTACAACATAATTTAAAAGAAGCACATGACACACAGAAAAGTTACGTGGACCTAAAAAGAAGACACCAGGAATTACAAGTGGGAGACCACATCTATTTAAAAGTCAAAGCCAGAAGAAGCTTACTAAAGCTAGGAAATTGTTCCAAGTTGTCACCCAGGTTTTATGGTTCTTTCAAGATCTTAGTTCGAATTAGACCCATGGCATATCAACTTGCACTTCCTGCAAATCTGAAAATTCATAATGTATTTCATGTTTTGTTGTTAAAGAATTATGTTCATTATCCTACTCATATGATCAATGGGAACTTGGTGTAGGTGGAACCAGAAGGCGAGTTCCAAGAGTAACCTTTACGCATTCTGGACAAGATATTAATCACACTACGAAACATAGTTGTCGCCTAGGTAAAAGTGCAATGGAAGCACTTTAGTCATGAGGAGACCACTTGGGAGTTGGAGGGAGATTTGCAGAAATATCATCCAATATTGTTCTGAGAAAGGGATGAACACTGAGGACAATGTTGTACTAAAGGGGGAAAGGATGTAACATCCCCCCAAAAATAAATTATTTTTAAGTCTGAAAATACTTAGGAATTTATCTTCGTTTTTTGGTAAATTTGAAATTGGAAAATTATTGCCATTTATGGAAATTTTGAATTTTGAATTTAGTTAATTTTTAATTATGATTATGACTATTGGGAAAATATATGATTTGACCCAACCAACTCTTTGACTATGAACAAATGGAACAACTAGGTTGAAATCAACTAACCATGACTCCATGAGTGGGGAACATGTTGGAACTACCTCAGGGATGAATGTTACAAGTGGAAAATCAGAAATTTGGCCATTGGAAACCCTTGAAAATCAGGGATTTGGAAAGCGACGAAAATTTCCAAAGGGAAAAGACCTAGGCACAAATTCTTTTGGCATATATAGCATATGGGAGGAGGCAGGACACTGCCTACTATGCTGGGGAAATATTTATCACTTGCTGTTATGAACATTGTTTTATGAGTGTGAGGAAAGGAGAAGTTTCTGAAACTAAAGGACGATTGCTAAGGAGGAGTTCTGAAGTTTTCCCTCATGGGTTCATGGTGAAGCTAGGGGGTGAACGGAGCAAGTAGATTGGTTTATCCGTTCTAAGGTTGGGAGGAACTTGGTTGTTCCATTTGTTGTTCGGCAATTTGCTCAATTTGCTCAGATATGTCCATCTACTCCTTCTCTGATCAAATGTTATTTGATTTAATGGATGAGATAATACATCTCTTTAATTATGGATGAATTTTTCTATTGATTAAATTACTGTTGGAATCAAATAAATTGTAGTATAACTCTTACAGTTTTATTGTATTCCTTGAGTAAGAAATTCTGCGTGTATTAACTGTAGATGGGATTGTTTTATATAAGCATATGAAATATGTATCTAAGCTATATGGGATCCATATTGTGACAACCCTAACATTTAAGGCATGTGACTAATTGCATATAAGTAACCAACTTAAAGATTATTGTCGATTGAAGAATGCCAAAGAAAATCCTGGAAGTAAACTTAAAAGCTTAGATTTATATATACATATATTGTTATAGGTTAAATACACAGGTTATACTAAATAGTTATGATGATCAGGCTATGCAAATGTCACTTAAGACTTGGAATGATTACATACAATAGGAAGTATATATATATGTCGATTGAAGAATGCCAAAGAAAATCCTGGAAGTAAACTTAAAAGCTTAGATTTATATATACATATATTGTTATAGGTTACACAGGTTGTACTAAATACTTATGATGATCAGGCTATGAAAATGTCACTTAAGACTTGGAATGATTACATACAATAGGAAGTATATATATATATATATATATATATATATATACCAAATTTCAGACTCACTTAAATGCCTATTGTATGCATACCACCAGATGCCAATGATATAAAGTAAAATGAACAGTTTAGTTAGTCACAAACGAAGTTCTGAAATAAAATAATATAGGAGAAAAAGCTCAATGAATTGAAATACATAAATTCTAGAATCATATAATTTTATATGCATTTACATATTTCGGTGATTTCGAAAATTGCACAGCTATATGAATAACTAAAAAAATCATTCGAATTTCTTTATAAAGATCAAAGTAGACCTGGAAGGGGGTATAAAATAGAATTTCATTACATGAATACGTATTTCTATCCAAATACATAATTCTGTGTATAATATTTACCAAAACAAATTATTAACTGTTGCGTAACTTAGAACTAAGTTTCCATCTAAATTGGATATACATTTAGGAGAAAATAGCACAGTCATGTTTCATCACATTAACACAAAAGCAAAGGCTTGGAATGATAAAAACATGAGACATGCTCACAGTATGGGGTTTCCCCTTATGTGGGTAAAATCATGAAGATGGGTAACACGTTTTCTTGTTTTATGACAAAAAAAAGTTGTATTTTCACAAGTTCTTCAACTTCCGGCATACAAAAGTACTTTTTTTATTTAGAATTTGACTTTACAGTAAAAACAAAACTTGTGAAGAATTTTGTTATCTTTCCAATGACTATTTTTCAAATTTTTTTTTATCAAGATTCGATATGTCAATTTGACAATTGTTTAATAGTATGTTCCTTAAACATGAAAGGAATGATAATGAGTTATTGTTTTCCACAACAATTTATCTTTTATTAAACTTATGTTTTTAAGAAATGAAATATATTGTAACAATCTATAGAGACTCTATTTTATTATGACTATAATTTTGAATCTAACGGATGAATATTATAATTTCTAGATTTTTTTGAAGTTGACCAAGCTGAAAACATTGCAGATTTTAAAGACATGTTTTTCTACACCTTGTATCTATCTTAATTTTTACTTAAAAGTAAAATATAAAAGTACCCTTTTGAAGAGAACGGTTTAAGGATTATGAATATAAATTTTCCATAATTTTCCAATCATAATCTCACCTGAAAATATTATGGAGTGATTTTTTTATAAAATTAAATAAAAATAGATAAAAACAATGAAAATGAAAACAAGTTATACCCAATGAAGGTAGATTCAATTTTAAAAATGTTGGTATCAATTTTGAAACTAAATTCTGAATATTTGTAGGAGTCCGCTACCTACAAAGATGAAGTAAGATGGAGAGAATTTGCAGTTTCCTACAAACAGTCCCATTTTCAGGTTTTCGGTTGAAACCTAGTTTTTAACGAAATCCGTTAAAAATAAATGTTTCGGTCGAAATATGCTTACCACGGGAAAATATTTCATCCAAAAAACATTGTACACGAATTTTGAGGGTGCCTTTAAATTTGACGTGCAAATTTTCAGCCGAAAAAATTCCTAGCAACATTTTTTTGGCTGAAAAATTGCCACTAGAAATTTTGGACTCCTGATTGTCACGAAAGTGTTACCCAGATTCATGATTTTACCCATGTCCTTTCTTTTAAACTAAGTATACAATTAGCCAACTGTCATAGGATCTTGGTGCTTCTTCCCACGATAACTGTATTCTAGCACAAAACCATTTCACGCAATAGAACCTAGATTAATTGTTTTTTAGCGCTGCAAATAGAACTTGAGTACCTTTTGTATAGGACGTTGCCCTGAATCAAGAGACTTCGGACATCACCATTCCTGCGGGAAGACCAAGAAACATTAATAAGTATGAAAATATGAGTAAACATAATTTCGAATGACGAACCTAGATTAAATTCCAGGATAAATTCTATGCCAAAGAAATGTTATAGACATGATTTCTAACATCACTTAAATTGTGATTTGGGACCTGTTGTTCCATCTACACCATTGAAGGAGTCTTCCACAGACCAAAGGGGTAGAAGTGGACCAGGTTTGGCTTGATGGGTAGCCTCACACCAAACAGGGGTCCCATCTTTAACCATGAATGATAATAGAAAACTAAAATAAGCTTTTTTCAACCATTTCAGAATGCATATATTAAAGGTCCATATTCCACATACAAAAGTATATGAATTTCGAGTCATGATTGATGCCATGAGATTTTTTCTTCACATTTATTAGAAAACAAAAATTACAGGTCACTGATCAAGAATAAAACAAGAACATAACAGATTAACTACCAGATTCCAAACATAGAATAAATGCAATCCTTTAAGAGTTATTAAGTCCTGGAATAATACTACTCAGTGGGATTTAGACCTTGTATCTATTCTTGTACATGTGCGATTAGGTTAAACAAAGAAACTTTGAGTCGAGGTCAAATTCCTTGTACAACAATAAATAACTTCATTACGACTATAGGAAGGTGGTTACGATTTCACAACTTTAAGTCCAAGAATGCTAGGTCTTCACAGTAGGCCAAGAAATTGACAACTTACAGACATAATTAATGAACTAAACAGAGTAAACAAGGGAAGACTACCAACTACATTTTTTATATAGCGAACACGGTAAGGGTCAACACAGTTAAGAAGCAAGTTCAAATAATGAGAGTTGAGACTTTTCCCTAATGAAAATCCTCGCGAAAAAAATATGGGTCTTTCTAGAGGGCTTTGAACATAACAAGACTACTTGGCATTGGTTTCTCTACTAGGGTTTAATCACTGGTTTTTCAGCAACATAAATGCCGCGAACAAATCCCAAATTAAATTCTAGGTTACAAAACAATGAAATATCTGAGGCTATTTGTTTTTGACAGAACCCTAGAACATTCGAGACTATTTCCCATTCCAAATAGAAACCGCCTGTGTAGAAGACTTCTAAATTAATGGTTGATGTAGAATGGAAATGGTTGCCTCATGTAAAATCTAAGACACAAGCCGTCAACTCTGAAAAAAGTATGTATCTACCATGATCAGATAGAAATACTTCAGAGAGTTAATGGCTAACGAAGGAGGAGAATCCTCACTAGAAACCATAAGAATAATAGTTACAGAGACGACTAAAACTTTCTGAATTTACCACTACACTACAGATAGTATAAGTGTGTCATGTACTTACCAGGTGGTTACATAACCTTCTGCATTTCCTCAGGTAAATATATCCAGGTCGTCATCCTCCCTCGTTGAGGAAAAACATAGAGTAACAATGAAGCATCATGCAAAAGACTCACAATAACTCTGGAAAACCCTTACTGCGCAGAGTAATAGTGGAAGTACGAGGACTTCATTTGACCATGTGACTGAACAGAGGTGGAACGATTGTATTTGGCACAGGTTCTAGTGACAACCTCAGAATGATCTCCCTCAAGTTCTCCATTAATGGACTAGACAATGATATTTAATTCAATATTGACAAAAACCTTTCGAATTCATATTGAATTAATGCGAGAGAGGATGACTCCTTTGAGGCAAAGTATGCAGGGCTATCAGACCTAGTTTATCGTTCAGTTAAGGTCGGACTAACAATTTGTTATCAGTGAGTTCTTTCGAAAGAGACAACTATGACAAGGATGTTCGAGAGTTAAACATGACCAGTGTTCACAAGGCCTTGATTCGGCCATTTAAAGTAATGCATGATCATCGTTATGTTAGGCCTTTAATTCATTTCAATTATGAATACATGCTTTCGATCCTTTATGTCTTAAACTTTTTCATTTGCGTAGGTAGGCTTATTTCGTATTGTCAAATGGGGTTTTCCCATGTGCGTTAATATAGAGGTCGAGGCTTAGGAATGAGTATAGGACTAAAGATCCTATGTATGAAACAAATACATATATGATATTATTATAATACTAGTAGGATTGTAGGTTCATAAAGGTCAATGTTTAAAGTATGAAAGGTGATCTTAATAGATATGCTTATGTTCGAGAAGTGAGGATAGATAAAAATCACCCCTTGAACTTTGGTATAGAAACCGCGTGCAGTATGAGGTAGACAGAGTAATAAATCCTTTGAGATTTCAATTCATCGTTTTGATAACTAGAAAATATGAACCTCGCAGAAGTTAACATCGATGATAATTACCTACTTAGATTAACTATAAGTCCTTTAGAATGAGTTGTTTAAATAGAAAGAAGATTTAATATTCCTCAGATTTTTGTTTTTATTTTGGTAAAATGGCGTACATTACATATAGTATCAAAGAAAAATTTATAGCACTAGAAATTATACAGGGCCAACAATAGTTTCTTAGAACATATTTCTGTTTTATGAAAGAAAACTAACAAACCGATTACTGTTACAAATAGAGAAACTTTATTTATGTTGTGATCATGGAAACATAGACTGAAGTTGAGATCAGACTCGAGGAGAATCTTGAATTGAGACCTCTTGAAGAATAGAGGCATAACAATGACGAAAGTTCACCAACTGAAATTCTAGAAACTATGAGAAATCTCATTGTGGAATTGCAAGTTGTTAAAGAAGACAATGAGAAACTAAAGAAAGCACAACAAGAACAACAAGAGATAAATGAAGTATTGTTGTGTAGCATAGTAACAAAGAAGATCCTGAAAGACAATAATGAAAAAGAAGAGGTCAGTAAAAGGGCCTCCAAAAATTCTGGTCCCGAAGGAGAAAAAGGGGACAACTCTTCCGAAGGTACACCATCAGCAGAAGATAAGACAAACACAGGAAGAAAAAGAAAATAGGAGGATCACCTGGAGGGAGAGTTTAAGAAAATAAAATCATCCACCTTTGACGAGGAATCCAGAATAGGCAAGGAGGCTAAAGCATGGTTATTGGACATTAGAACAAATTTCCAAATCTACAACTATTCCAACAATATGAAGGTCAAAATGACCATCTATAACCTGAAAGGAAAAGCAAGCATATGGTGGTAGGATCTGAAGTTGGCCAAGGGCCTAAAGGAAAAATAGATGGAGTGGTTGTATTTTAAGAAGTACTTAAGAAACAATATTTATCTGAAAGTTACTATGAAAGAAAAACTAAAGAGTTTTATGAGCTATGACTCGGCCAAATGGCTATGGATGATATGATAAACAAATTCCTAGAATTATTAAGGTTCGTGCCTTATATCCGGAAGGACAAAGAAAAATACAACGCTTCCTAAGATGTTTACCACAGTCATATAAGGACATAATCAAATTTGATAATCCCAAGTCCTTGAGTGAAGTTTTCAGGAAGGCCCGAATGTGCTACGACCAATACAAACAACAGTCGGAATTTCCCAAGGCTTGGAAAGACAAGAAAAAAGACCGTATGAATCAACGAAAGAAGGGATATCAATCAACCCCTTTCCAGAATGCAACAAAGAGTTTTCCAAGAAAATATTTTCACACCAATAACCAGAACACACAAGGAGGCAGTAAACTAGTCAATCTGCGAATAATGAAGTTTGGGGACAGCCCCAAGAAACCGTTAAAATGCTGGGAATGTGGAGAACCTCACTTAAGGAGGAATTGTCCATGTTTGACTTCAAAAACCAGAATTGCAGTTCACAACCTACAAGAAGCCTCCACGGTGGGATATGTGGGAAGAAGTTTACATCAGATCAATGCAGTTGTGGATGGACGACATGCTGACCACCAGTCCACTATAGTGGAAATTGAAGGTAAAATTAACAATACTCGCATTTCTATTTTAATTGATCATGGAGCTACGTTGAGTTACATCTTTCTTTGTGTAGTGGATTCAAATAAACTTAAAATAAAAAAACATGCAAAATCTTGGCTAGTACAACTAGCAAGAGGGACCAAAATAAAAGTATTAGATTTTATTTCTGACTGTGAGTTCAGTTTAGGTGGTCAAAACACAAAGACAAATCTGAACATTCTACCGTTAGGGTCTTATGACATAATTATCAAAATGGATTGGTTAGAAATGAATAAATAAGTTTTAGATTGTTATGAAAAATCACTCAAGTATAAAGACGAAAACGACACGGTTAGAACAGTTCAAGGTATACAAAAACCAATCTTTGTTAGGCATATTTCAGCAATGAAATTTAAGAAGTGCATGATAAAAGGTTGTCATATTTATGCTATCCAAGTAAAAAATATGTTGGAAAAAGAAAATAAACCCAGCCTAGAGGATTTTGTCGTCTTGCATGATTTAGAGATGTATTTTTTGATGAGATACCTGAACTGCCCCTAAGGACAAATATAGAATTTTCTATCGATCTGCTACCTGGTTCAACTCCTATATATAAGGCGCCCTACTGAATGAGTTTACCTGAATTAACAGAATTGAAGATTCAACTACAAGAACTGTTGGACAAGAAATACATCCAGCCAAGTGTCTCACCATGGGGAGCACCAATTATTTTTGTTAAAAATAAGGACATAACTCTAATGTTATGCATCGATTACAGACAGTTAAACAAAATGACGGTGAAGGATAAATACCTCTTACCTAGGATCAATGATTTGTTTGATTAAGTAGGTGGGGAAAAGATCCTTTCTAAATTGGATTTAAGATCTGGTTACCACCAGGTTAGAATAAAATATGAAGACATAAGTAAAACATTATTCAGAACTAGATATGGCCATTACGAATTTGTTGTTATACCGTTTGGTCTCACTAACACGCCAACAACTTTTATGTGTTTAATGAACAACATTTTCAGCCAGTACTTGGATAAGTTTGTTTTTGTATTTATTGACGATATCATATTGTATTCTAAAACAAAATAAGAGCACAAAGAACACATAAGGATAGTTCTGCAAACTTTAAGAAAACACAAATTGTATGCTAAATTCGATAAATGTGACTTTTATCAGAATCAAATACAGTACCTAGGACATGCAATATCTAAAGAAGGTATTGTGGTGGATCGGGCGACATGTATGTGGGGGAGGTTTTTCGAAATTAATTAAATGAAAAAGGAATCTAATGAGGGTTTTGGGAAACTAATGACTAAGAAAACTCTATAAAAATGATGGCGGAGGAGGAGTACAAATCACATATTTCTTGCATATTGTTACGCTACCGAATTTTATCTTGACTGAGTTTCTTTTATGGGAGTTGGGATACCTAGCTCTGGTGACGAGTGGTAGCTCGACCTTGCGAGGTGAGCTGGGAGCTAGCATTCTCTGGTATTATGTGTGTGGCCCCTTTGCAGTTCACAGGGCTCAGGGGGAATAAGAGTACCCCTAGCATTGGTTGGGAGGTACCAGTGAGGTCTCATCGGTCGGCAAGCGGGATCTGGACGGAGAAAATGCATGGGAGAACCTCTTCGCCTCATCGTCATCGGTAAAGGTACGCCTATTAAATATTTTACTTGTAATAAAATAAAGTTAAATTACACTTGTTTCTTTACTATATTCGGATGACGACTTCATTGACATGATTTTTTCTTGCACATGTATTTCTACGGTGATTGTAATAGATTATTTTTTTGTAAAATCATAATTTGCAATGGTAATCTGACAGAAGAAAAAGAAAACTATTTGTACACACATAACCACATTGGAGGAACTGTTGTGTAGGATAGAATTGGTTTTCTTTCGAATTTTGGTCGAATGTAGGTCTCCTTAGGGATTCCTTGAGAATTATGTTATCAATGTAATCCCATTATCGCTTGATTCATCCTATAAGAAACCTTGCTATCCACAATATCTTTTATTTCTAAGTTACTGTCTATTTGCGCATGGCCAGAATGAGCGCCAGACTCAAAACCTTGCCTACACTTTGGTATCTCCTGCCTGTGTTTTCTTTATTCCTTGATTGCGTTTTTTTTTCATTATTTGTTTTATCCACGGAGAAGGTCTGGATGCAGATTTGTGTTTTTATCTTTTGTCCCTTATATTTTAAGTTATTAGTTTGTGCCTGAGCAGTCGGACATGAGCCAAATCGACTATATTTCACTCTGGTGTTAAATATTTAGATTCAAATGCCCTAATTTCCTATGCATGGATAATAAGTGTAGGATCATTTCTCTTCCAAGCAAGGAATTCTCTCTTGGGCGTTTATTCCCTACTTAGCCTCTGCGATTATTGTGATTTATTCTCTGCGAAGTCGTGCTTCCACACAATGATTTTGGGGATGTCTCTCCAGTTCACCAAATGTTTTATTTCTCTATGATTAATGTTGCTTTTACTCTTTGCAATTCATTTTTAATTTACCCAGCAAAATCCATTGCTTGTACAACAAAAATTCCTCTTTATCGCTCTGCAGTTATTGTTGTCTTTACTCCGCAGATTCTTTTTTTCATTATTCAGTGCAAATCCCTCATTTGGTATCTTACCTGTGTTGATGCATAGTGCAAGAAACATGAACCCGTGGGCTGTCCTCCTTGCTCCTTGAGTTTGGTTTTGGGCATTGAGTTGGCATTGGGATTTAGGTGTAGTCATCACTCTTTTTGCATCTTTAAGTTTTTTTTTTTTTTTTTATCTAATTCCCGTCATAATTACCAATGGAGAACCAACCCAGACACAATGGCACAACCACATCTGGAATTCATAGTGATGTTTAAGCGGTCCCTTTTATCAGTTAACTATCGATAAATTATATTCTGTGTGAAATTATCACTAATTCCAACCTTAACTAAGGAGTGAAATTAGCACTATTATCACTAAATTCATGGGCGAATTTATCCAGTCAACTATTGGTAATAAATACTAGGTTGTAATATCACCATGATTAGGAGACTGTTTATTTTTTATATTTTTTACCAGCTCATGTATATGGTAAGAATAAAGGGTGATATTATTAGGGACCTTTTAATTTTTAATTGTTAAAAAACATATTTATATTGTAAAATAAAGGGCAATAATATCATGAGACTTGTATTCTCATTTGTTATCAACTGACGGTTATGGTAAAATAAAAAGGGCATTATTATTGGGGACTCTTTATTATGAATATGTATTATTCATAGACTCCTAGTGCATTGATGATATTATTTTCAATCGTTGTCATTCCACATCATATTTCTACCCATTTTGGAAGTTGAGACGTGTAAGATTCATATCATCACACTAACTGTTCATAGAATCTATATAATTATAACATTAGTGCAACTTGTTGAATTTTGTATTAAAAATCTCTTTAACTTGTAGTATGTGAAAAATAGTTTCATTTGCAGTATATTAGGGTAGAAAAGTATAATGGAACATAAGATGGTGGTTTAATGATCACAAAATCATTTAGATGTGTAATGCCGTCTTTTTTGGGGGATATTTTTGGAATAATAACTGATAATTGTGATATTTTTAAAATGGAGGAATAAAATTTTCAAGGAATTTAAGGAAGATATTATATAGATATTAAGATTTATATAGATAAATAATATAATTATTTTATTTAAAAATTGATTTATATATTTTTGAAAATTGGTAATAGATTTATATTGGGGTTGGCTAAACATTTTACCTTTTGGTTTTTGCCCATACAATGATGTAAATCTGGACAAAATTGTTGTTTTTCATTGTTTAAATTGTAATATTATTGGGGACTCTTTATTTTTAATTTGCTATCTGTGGATGTGTACTGTAAAAATAAAAGGGCATTATTAATAAGAGACTTTTTATTTCCATTTGTTACCAGCTCTTATGTGTATTGTAAAAATAACAAGGAATTTTTTTATTTAGGAGACTTTTATTTTTCAAACCTTACCCACGGATTTGTGTTGCAAAAATAAAAGTAGGAAGGGATCATGTTGAGTGGAAACTAGAATTTTCTTATGACTAGTCTAGTCTTGTGTTAATAAATAATAAATTTTAGAAGTTTTGCATTCCATAGTTATGGTTCTTGTTTGATTATTGAACTAAAGAAGTTAAGGAATATAGTTGAGTTGGATGAGAAAAACCCTTGATTGAACATGTATAGTTGTTGCTTGATGTATTTTATGTTAAGTTAATAATATAATTGTGGTGGGTTATTCTATGCTTGGTACAATCCTTTGATGGTAGAGTTGATTTATGACTAATGAGGTGCATTGAATGCTAGCACACATAAAATTAATTATTTGAAGGATAATCTTAAATGTAGTTGAGTTATTAATTCCTTGGGTGGTTGAACAACCGTTCTATAACAATTATCTCTCGTGCGCGTGACTTGTAAGGAATTGAAGGAAGAAAGGTATAATGGTTGGACTTCCCTCCTGGCACATGTTGATTGGTCACTAAAATGATCGGGTGTCGAGTATTTATTTTACGCATGAATGATGTGCTAACATGCTATGCATTTTATGTTTATATGTTGTGTTAAATTCATTGATGTGATATTGTCAAGTGGTGTGATTGTATTAATGACATTATCTTCCTTTCTTTTAGAAGAAAAATAAAATAACACTTGTTATGCATTGTATGTTTTCGTAACAACGGGGGTCGTTACAAAGTGCAAGGTCCAACAACGTCAGTTCTTAATATCTATTTGACTCTGTTTTTATTGTTTGAGCGAATATGCCCAGGGAAACACGCGACCAACTATATTTTATGCTTGAGCTCAAATTACCTATTGGGGATATCATATTCTTAGGTTCTTTAGTAGCATTGTAGACAAGGACAGGAACAACATCAAATCCAACAAAATAACTTCTGGTTGGAATCTTAATTACAGAGATTCTTAGGATCTTTAGTAGCATTGATACTTTTGAACAACTCACTGTTATTTTGTTATTGTGAAATATTGAATTGTATTCATTGTACTTTGAATTTTTTTCTACAATGGACCAATTATTGTAACAAATTTAATATAAAGCACCAAAAATGAGAGTGGTCGTAGTTTTCACAACTCTTCATCTAAGGTTGTCGTGTGGTTAAAGTTGATTCAAGGTGAGAACACGTGAAAATGAGGAAAAAGAATGAAATATCATGCTAGATCAATTGTATATGGTCATGGTTCCTAGTCTACTAGCTTAGGGACTCAATATGGACCTCAAGCACAAGAAACACTATTTAATTTGCATCATTTTTAATATTTTCAATACTAAATTTTTTTTTTTTTGTTTGCTAGTTTGTCCGTGACCTGCAGTACTGCCCTGTGGCTTGAGAAACCGCGACTCAAGGGCATCTAAGCCGTCAAAATCACTCAGGGATCTCACCCGGCCTGAGCCACACCAACCCTTAACATGGCTGGAGTTTTTGTCCCTACAGGTTTCGAACTGGTGACTTTAACATCACGGAGTGCCTTAACAACACACTCTATCACCGACTGTCCTACACCTTGGGGACAATACTAAATAAATTTAACTTGAAGATAAAATAATAGTTATTATTCTTATTTTATCCATGTAAATAAAAGTATGCATTTATATATATATATATATATATATATATATATATATATTGAAAAGCTATCATTGATGATGACATGTGTTTTTTTCAAGAATATGAAGTTGAGAATGCTAGTATACTATGGAGGATAATTAAGAGAAAACAATTATGGCGTATGGTAATCTGCGCAGCTACATCCAGTTGTGAAATGGAGAAGCCTCCACGTCCATCGTCATGAACATGAAAGAAAAATAAAGGTATAGAGTTTTCCACATATCATGTTTGGATACTATGCAATAAAGGAGCATCTAGCGATTGCCAACAATGTATTTCAAACACCCATGAGTCAGAAGGACATAGCGATTGCCACCATTTTGTAGAAAACATAGCACGCCTTGGACTTCAACGCCCTTTCTAACTGTCAATTGTTCTAGGAAGAAAGAAAGAATGAAAGAAACTCCATGGGATCCAAGAAACCTTGGGCCACTAAATCCCATGGTGGAGACTCTGCCATTGAAGGCACTCTGAAGCACATGACCATTGTTGAAAGAATGCATCATTATATTTTTATTTTGATGGGAGCTTGGATTAAATTTACAAGTTGGATTGATCAATATTGTTGGTGGTTTTCTATACTTAATGAGGGGCAAGTAATTGAACCTCTCATTTCTCTACGTGATTTGGCGAAGAATGGGTGGGAGCCTCGCTCAATTATAAAAAAAAAAATTCACATGAACAAGTATTGTATTGTATGTAATTCATACTCTAATTAATATTCGTTCAACAATCATTTGTTTCCAAGCTAGTCTTCTTCAAAATATTGTTTACAATTTGGATGAAGCTGCAATTACCAAACTTAGATATCTTTCTTGTAATCCAACGAAGGAGGGAAAGAACCCCAGAGCCAAGATTCATTAGTGCAAAGGCATGAGAGACAAAGGTGTGCATAGAAACAAGAGTTCTATCTAGCAAATAGGCTTGACTTGTTGAGAGTTTGATCGAATTTCGAGCAAAATTAAAGCAGGTAGATACCATTTCATATTCGTCTTCTTATTTTCACTATGGATATTCTCTATCTTGAAGGAAGTTATCTCCTCAAGCTTTGAGCCTAATTCATTTTTGAAGTTATCCAGCTATTGGATGAAGTGGACGATATGCGCATTGCTATCAAAAGCTTTCACTGGACATTGTTGGGTTTAAGATTAGTGTTATAACCCTAAATTGCACCAGACATGCATACCTGGCATCAGGCCATCTAACTTGCTATCTTTTCCAAGCCATAAATGAAAAAGATACTCTAAAAAATATTGTTTTGAAGGTGTACGTGCCCTACACGACTATTTCCCGCGTACACATGCCTGTTGACCCACTACAGCCCGCGTACACTCACAGAATATCGCAAAAAATGAAAATTGCATAGGATACTAGTTTCTGGGCCGTTACTTAACCATTTAACTGCCCATATCCAATCACCCCAACCATTACTATATCCTTTGGCCTATAAAAGAAGGGTTTGGGGTCCTATTTCAACAAGAAGCACGTGAGCATAGAAACTCTGTCCATTTCCCCCCATTTGCCCCATTTGCTTGCAGCCACATTGTGAGTTTGAGCCAGAATTCAATTTTCCTCCATTTCAAGTCATTGCCATTTCCCTAGAGATAAATGAAGAGGAGAAGGATACGTGGAAGCAATTGGTGAATTGTGAAGAGGATCCCAGGACTGAATTCGAGGAGAAGTGTTGGTCTCATATTCTAAGTGACTTTTGTGAGATTAATATAAAGAAGTAATTTTTTTGTCCCACCAAATGACTTCTTAAACTTATATGATTTGTTTACATATATTGTTTATGATGTCTAACCCACTAATCCATATGTATAATACATGATTGTAGTTTCTTGTTTGTCTCTTGGTGAATGCAAGTCAGCCTTGGGAGGAGACTTACAATCAGGAAACAACTAAGCGCAAAGGGATCGACACCAGACACAAAGTTTAAGGTATGCCTACCAGATCACTATACCTTGTCTTTTATGTATGATTGTGGGGTAATGTTGGGATAATTGATAAAAAGTAGGAGACTTTAGACGGTTAGCTCTGCCTACATTTTAGAACCCCGGTGTAGTCCATAGAGGGGTTTTCCTGCTATATCAGAATTGGCGACCATACTGGGGATGCCTCTAGGGTCTTTGGGGATATTTCTTTTTGGGTGCTTTGAATCAATTTATTCATTGTTTTCTGAGATTATGTAAGCTTGTGTCTTTAAGGGATTCTGGTCTTCCATACCAGTACTCTGTGCCTATGCTAGACTATTGGTTTTCATTTTTTTGAGGAGTTACAGAGGTGTATGTGGCCTGCAGTGGGCATGCACACATGCATACGTGCCCTGCCCTTGGACAACCCGCATACATACGCTTGTTGTTGAAGTGTCAGTAACGTGCTTGTTGATAAAAAAAAAAATTAAAGAAGAGACAATCATCCTCTTCCCTATCATGAGTCACTTCTTCTCAGGGGTTTTCTTGATCTAGTCCTGGTCTCTGTTATAGTAGTCTGTAGCCTAGGTCTGACTTCAGTTTAGCTTTCTTTTGACAAAATATTTATTGTGTTTTCTTTAATAGGGTTTTTAGACAAGTTGGTGAGTCTGCTTTGATTTGCCTGCTTGGTATTGTCAGTGACTCACTGCGATTGGGCTAGAAGCCATTTCTTGGTCCTGTCTTGTCATCATTTTTCCCTTTTTTTATTTGGAAGAAAAGAAAAGAATTCATTTTCAAATTTCTTGTCTTGAAGCATAAAACAATAAAAAATTATTTCACTTCTTTCTTTGGTAAAGTAGTTTAGGTTAGTTGTTTCATTTACCAAGGAAAAAGAAAGTTTTCTTAAGTTATTTACTTGAATAATTAGGACATTAAGTAGCTCATAGTTAAGTGAAATCTTGTTTTGAGTTTTTCTTTTCAAGGATCTGAGGGAAGTTGTTATGAAAATTTTGGTTAAAGAGTTTAAAATGGCAAATCTTTATTTGTGAATAAAGAAGTAGTTTGTTTTTAGATTCATCTTATGCTCTTCTCTTTCGTCTCTTGAGAACATCACTAGTTTCATTTTCGTTCCTTTTTATTTAAGACAACCACTAAAATTAACACTTAATTAAAAGTTACTAGACTTTGTGTTTGTAGGGTCCATCAATTTAGTCTAGGCTAGAGCCTTGATTTAGGATTGGAGAGGAAACTCTTCAAGCCTACAAAAACAAACACAAGATTTTGTGCTAGGGAGTGCTTTAACGTCCAGTAACCGTGAAATTTATCTGGGACCCTCCTCTAACACATGGGCTAAACACGAGGTCGTGTGCAGAAAGGTAGTGGAGATAACCCCTCCAAATTCGGACCAAGCGTAGTGGGGAACACATATAGAGAACTTGTCTTGGGATTTCATTGACCTCATTTGCCACAGAAATTCATGGGTCTCAAATCCATTCGAGGTCCTTAGTCATATTTCGAAACACGTTCTTTTTATACCCTTGATAGGTTTCAGGCTTGATACCTTGCTCATTGCGGTCCATATGATTGTCGACTGTACCTGCCTGGTGACTGTTCACTCACTGGAAACCTAGTTTCCTTTATCTTAGTGACTTACACAGGTGACTCTGGGGGTATACCACGGTACCTAGGGCAGACATCGGGCCATGATTTGTAGAGTATACCTAGAGGGTGATTTTGTATTCAAGTTGCACTTGCACTGATAAGTTTCTCTAGTGTTGGCTATTGTAACTGTTATTCCAACTAGCTAGTGATCTGCTTGTCTTATATCATAGGAACTTTTTTCTAGTGTTTGTTGGTTCTGAAATGATTATAGAAAGACATAGTGTGTCATTGATATTCTCACACAGTGGAGGATCAGGAGGTCCATCTGTCACGAAGGATTTTGGGCCTGCCGCTGGTTGATCTCGAGCCACCCCCACCACCGCTAAGGAGAAAACTAGAACAACAAGGGTCTTTCGAGGAAACTGGGTTATTGGAAACTGTGCCCAACTCATCTTCAAGAGGAGAACATTTGATTTTGTAAAAACCAACCATTTCCAACCTCGGAGTCGAATTTATTTCTCTATATAACCCTCTGATCACTGATCTATCGGTGCCCATCGTCGTACAGGTTCGACCTTACGAAGGTCAGGTAGTGTCAAAAGAAGAAATGGAAACAAATGCTGCTACATCTTCAAGGAATACTCATATTTCCTCTACGACTGTCACTACAGGGGGTGTTCCACCTCCTAACCAACCGCCATCAATCTGGGCCACTATGGTATTGACTGCCTCTACGTCGAGAAATGGTCTGATTTCTTCTATGGCTGCGATCAGTACTCCTTTCACCTAGAGTGAGACAGGCCCTCCATTCTCATACGGGATGCCTGGCTTTGGTACGAGCACTATACTTTCCTACTCCACTCTACAGACTTTAGGTCTCGGGGCAAGGATCTCCAATGCTCCTCTGCAAGGATCTATGGGGGGCACTTCAGCTCCCTATAATGCTTTCCCTTACGGAGGGGGTCATATACCTCCTTCATCCCCTTCGCTTAGTGGTGCTCATCAGCTTTCCGCTGGGTTGAACGTAAACTACAGTTCATTTGGATAAGGGAGTCAAGGACTACCTTCTTATATCATGTCGGTAGGTTCGACATTGTTCTCTTTGCTCATAATGTTTGGTAACAACGCTTTCTCATCAACTGTCGTCTCAGCCGGGGGCAACCTCGGTTATGGACAATAAAATCTTGTACAGGGTATTATCCCTCCACAGGGGGAAATCTTAGGAATTCCTTCCTCACAAGGTGAAAAATCCCTAGCATTAAGGCCATGGGCTAAGCCAATTTTTTTTTTTTTGTTTTTAAGAATTAAGGGGAAAGAAATCACGACGACAATAGTTGACCACACCACAAACGATGAACATAAGCACATAACCCAAGAAATAAGAAACTACGACACCACACACCCACACAAGGGAAACTGGAAAAACATGCACAAAAAACCAGGAGTAACGACTAACCGCCCGACGCAACAAGACACGCCTACAAGAAAAGAGTCAACATCCCCCTCCCAACACGTTGACCTTGATGAAAAAGACAAGAACATCAAGTCACGCGAACCAACGCATGCGCCCAAGTCAACATACGACGCTCAGCCACACTCACATGGTAGGCATCGACGTTGACCAAGATATCATTTGACACAAACCCATAGGGTGCACCATGATCCCCTCATTAGGGACCATGCTGTCCCTAGATGAGAGGCGCATCAATAACCCTAGCACAAAACAAAAAGGGATTAAGACTCAAGAAAACTCCGACGTGATGGGAACCAAATACTAACTGGGAGACTATACCTACCCCCACACAAAGGTTGACAAGACACAAGGGGATGAAGACAAGAGGTGACACCAGCCCACACGACATTGTCCCTGACCCCACCAATCAGCCATTCTAACCAATCTACTGTTACAGGTGTTTGGAAAATATTAACCCTCTAATGTAAGCAAGTCCAACCTTTAATTAGTCTCTAACTTACCATCTAATTAACATTAAATAAAATAATAAAAAATCCAATCGACCATTCTACCTAACACCTCAGTCATTCAGTTCAATCGAAAAATCATCAACTACGAATTGGTTAGGCAAATATGCATTATAATCAATCATTAAATACAATTTAATTAACATTAAATTCACGTCATTTCATCAGTCTTCTTTAATCAATATTAAACTAAAATGACAAGTCTAAATTAAATAAATTAAGTCCATACACGCCCATCTAATTCTTCGAGTCTAATTTACCAGGTTAGACAACAACTATATGTCAAATTAACTTCTAATACATAATTAATTCAACAAGCCTGAATGACTACTAGTCAACAACTTGTGAGTCTGATTAACCTTAAGTACAATCCAATACAATCTAAAACATATATAGCCTTAAGGAATATATAAATGCTATGCCTTCAATGCAGTAATACATGTTTCGAATAACAATTAATTTGCAATAATAAATACAAAGCATTTACGCAGAAATAGATAAATAAATTGCATGCTACTTAACCTTAAAGAATGCATAGACTTGTCTCATTCCATGCTAGAATACATGACTATAGTGATAAAAAAATTTCCATCATAAATACCAGGCATTCAACGTAGGAATAAATGATTAAATTTATAAATGAAAAGAAAAATAACTTTAACGCATTCAACTAAATACACAGAACAATATCTATGAGGATTACGCATCAATAACTAAATAGTTGAGCATGATATTGGGGATACACATCAATAAATAAATGGTTGAGCGATATATTGGGCAATCCATGGTTATTTACATCAACTTAGTCATGTTTTAAAAGGAAATACATTGGCATTTAAATGACAACCTTGGTCTCAATTTAAAGGCAGAATGATGAGCATTTAGAACAACAATCTCAGTCCCCATTTAAAGGAAACTTGTGGGCATTTAAAACATTGATTCAATCAACTTCCTAAGGGAAAAAATGTGAGTAATTAAAGAAAATTCAGTAACACTTTCAATGGAAAATCGTGGTCCATTAAGGCAGTGACACAGTTAGCAGTTTTAACAGAAAAATTCCAGGGGCATGTAAAAACATATTCTGTCAATCATTTTAACATGAATTCTTTGGTAAAGTAAATCAAACATCGGTCACAATTAAATGTCAAAACCGTGGGAATTCAAAAAGAGGATGCAGAGACCAGTCCACCTAAAAATTTGTGGTTAATAACAACAATACAGTCACATTTAATTAGTAAAAATTGTGTGGGCAATCAACATGAAGACGCAGATATCATTCCACCTGCAATTTCATGGTTATAATAGCAAGCACAAATAAAATCATAGACCCAACTTAATCAAATAGTACACAGGCTGAACACAGGGGGAAAAGGATTAATTCCATCAATGCACCATTCAATCTAGCCAGGGATAAGGGATTTGTCCTTCCTTCGCCTCGGGTACCCCCAAAAATGTAGACAGGGGCACCCAACAATACACAGACAGAGATAAAATAACGTTTTTTTTTTTTGTGTGTATTTTTTTGATTTAAAAGCATAAGACTCACAGACCCCAAAAATGCAAACAGGGATCGACATTCATTTTTCAGTGAATTAAAAGAAAAAATAATCACAACCCAAGAAAAAATTTGCAGACAGGAATATCAAACGTTTTTCATTTCCAAGATACGCATTTATGAAAAGAAGACAGGGTTATGAAATCGTTTTTGCATTGTTAGGATAACAATACAACGCAGATTTATAATTTATCACAGCACAAAAACGTAGGGTTAAAATTTATACAACAAGATATAAAAATGGCATAAAAATGTGATAACGATGAGATATAAACATGTCAAAATTAAAGAAAAACCTCACCAACAATCAAATTGCAGGGATAACCAACACGAAGACAAGAAATCCAAATGCAGAGGTACTTTTGCTAGAAGGTGCAAGTCAACAATCAACCAAGGACAACAACGAAGTTAGATGGCAGATAGTTTTGTCCTTCACTCATCATCCTCGCACAAAAAAGAAGGGTGTTGAGATCCATAGGTCTATTAACGCCGAAGAAATGACCATAGATCAGGCTCCTAGCCGACTGCTCAGGAGAGGACTGATGAGCTAGGGACGAAAGGAAAACAACCACAAGCATCGCAATCAAACACCAAAGGGAAGTCAAGACATGTTGAAATTCGAAGGCCAAGGGAGTCAATCAAACATCAAGCTAAGGGCTAAGGAAAAAAATTCAGTCAACAACTAGAATGCTAAGACAATCAATTTACTTACCCCATTAAACATGCAAATCCCAAAGCATAATACTACTACAATATACCATAGAAAATGAAGAAAGTGTACCATTGCCTGATCGCCCGGTCTGAGTTGACATCCCGCACGCTCCATGCAACACCCGCTTGTCGAATGATGAGACGTCACTGGTACCTCCCACCCAATGCTAGGGGTACTCTTCTTCCCCCGTAGCCCCTCGAGCCGTAAAGGGGCCACGCATGCTAACCTGAAAATCAGCTAGCTCCCAGCTCACCTCGTAAGGCCGAGCTACCACTCCTCACTGAGCTGGGTATCCCAACTCCCACAAGCTAAGTCAATCAAGTAGATATTTATGCATCATAATGTTATGCAAAAAAAAATATGTCTTCCTCCTTCTCCTCCCTCCATTATATAGATTTTCGAACCCTTTACCTTCCCAAAATCCCATTTTATTTAATGTTTAATAAATTAATTCATAAAAATTCCTCCCTGTACAAGTGTCACCCATCCCCTTCATTCCTCCAAAACTAATTTATTTAATTAATTATTTACCCTTATTTCCCTCACCGACCTAGAGTCACTCTTAGAATCGCTCCTAGGTGTCCCCAAAATCCCTTATAGGTTTTAATGACTTTCCCCATTATTAATTTGCTAGATCAGTTTTAAATTAGAAAGTTCTTAATGGTAGATACCTTACTAAGTTTGACTTTCTTCTTTTTCCCTTGTGTTTCCCTTTTCTTTTTATGTTTCCCTCATTTCCAAGTTTCCTAATTATCTTAGAATTCCCCTTTTCCCTTTTTCATTTAGAACTCAATTTGGCAGGTGTAGAAATTAACTTTTTCCCTTTCCCCCTTTTTTAATTAATAATTTAAAAAAACAATTATCCTAATAAAATAAAACAATTATTCTCCCCCCCTCCCTTTTTTTTTAATTTTTATCCCAACAGATTTTTGTAAAACACTTTAATTGCTTATCCCTTCTTGTCACAAGGTTAATGAAGATTATATTTATTATTTATATATTTATATATTTTTTATTTTTTAAAAAGGAAAAATTTTACCACCAACAAAGATTAGACCTAGACCTTAATTTTGTAGGCGGGGTGACACATTTTTTTTTTCTTTTTTTTCTTTTTTTAAGGGAAAGGTTTAAAATATTCTTCAACACTTTATTGTCCTAAAGCCATCTAGGTTTATTCATTTATTAAATAACCACGCGACGTGCCCTTCAGGGCGCACTAGGTGCTCCAAGGGAGCCACTCCCCACTTTTTGTTTCTCTTACGTGACGTGCCCTTCAGGATGCACCACATGCTCCAAGGGTGCCACTTGCCTCTTGATTGACTTGGTAGACATCAAAAACCCCTGGAGTCAATACTCTGCCAGGTGAACTTGTGGGAGACTAAGGGCCTCTAAGGAATAAGGCCCCTACCTTATTGCGAGCCCCTTAGAATCATCGTGAGTGACTTTCACAGTCTGCCCTCACGGCATCGTGGTCCTCTCGAACTAGGTAATCGTTATCCTATAGTTCGAGCCATGGCGAGAGTGCTAGTAGGTTGTGGCAGGGTTGTTGTCCACACCTCTCCCTCAACTTCTTTAGTTTCCATGCATGACCCCTTTACTCCACATGTGAGTCTGGTCAACAAGCTATCGTCAACCTTCATCATCAACGAATCATGTCAGAATATATCCATATCATATCATCTAATAAGATGGACTAATATCAACTATAAAACAATCAAACCCCAATGGCACACTCCCCGACTCGATCCGAATTCCAAGGGGTTCCATCGATGCCTCTACATCCTCGAGGTCCAAGATCCTACACACTCAGTAAAACCAATTCAATAACACCTATCTATGTCAATGCAATAAAACAACATGTCATCAACCCATAATGCCTCATAATCCAAATCAATGTTTTAATAACATAAAATATGGATCACTTGTGAGCAAGTGTCCTCAAAGAATAAGTTCACTCAATGCGCAAGAGCGGGATGTTACATACACCCCCTCTTGGTATAAACTTCATCCTGAAGTTTCAGAGTATAAATGTCGAAATAAATTGTATCACATTATCATAATTCTATCTATCAAACAAAAATGGAAACTGTTGGCGCATATCATATGCATCCTCCCAGGTCGCCGAGTACAGACTATAGTTGTCCCACTAGACCTTGACCTTCTCTACCATTCGACGATGTAGCTGTCAAATCCAATGATCCAAGATGCAGATCGGCTCATCCATGAGTGCCCCCTCATTCGATACCTGCAAGGAACTCATGTCAATAACATGTGTAGGATCACTAATATAATGTCTCAAAACAGATATGTGTAAAACATCGTGCATACGCCTCAAAGAATTAGGCAAGGCTAGTTGATAGGCCATGGGCCCCTTTCTCTCCACAATATCGAAGGGTCCCATGAACATAGGAGAAAGTTTATCTCCCTTTCCAAAATTGATCGAACTCTTATGCATTTTAACCCGCAAGAATACTTGATTTCCAACCCCGTAGCTTTGATTGACACGGTGCGCATCGGCATAACTCTTTTGTCGATCCTATGCTTCTTTAATCCTTTGTATTATTGTTTTCGTTTTCTCTTCCATTTCTTGGATTTCTTCTGGTCCCTCCAGGACCCTATCCTCAAGCTGATCCCAACTCAAAGGTGTCTGACATGGTCGCCCATAAAGAAACGCAAAAGGTGCCATCTTAATGGTTATTTGGTAGTTGTTGTTATAAGTGAATTCCACCAGTGGCAAGAATTCTTCCCAATGCTTTTCTTAGTCCATCACGTACATGTGCAACATGTCCTCCAAGGTCTGGTTCATTCATTTGGTCTACCCATCAGTCTCTGGGTGATATGTCGTACTGAAGTTAAGTTGGGTCCCTAAGGCCTCTTGGAAACTTGTACAAAATTGTCTAGTAAACACCGATCCTCGATCGGATATAATACTCTTAGGCATGCCATGCAGTCTCACAATATCACTGATGAAAAATCTAGCTATGTCAGGTTCCTGATACGTTGTATGCACAAGGATAAAGTGAGAACTCTTCATCAGAGTGTCTACTACTACGAAAATCGAGTTGTGTCTCCTTGCCTTTAATGGAAATCCAACAATAAAATCCATCGAAATAACCTCCCATTTCGATTCCGGAATAGCGTGTGGCTGTAGTAATCCTGTAGGGTGTCTATGTTTAGCCTTTACCTGCTGACATTCTAGACATTTGGCCACATAGTTGACTATATATTCCTTCATTCCCTTCCAAAAGAATAAGGGTTTAAGGTCTTCCCTCATCTTCGTGACTCCCGAGTGAGCCATGTAAACTTCTCTATGAGCCTTGCTCAAGATCAAGCTCCTCAATGCGTCGTTCGGTGGTACGTAAATCTAATTTTTAAACCTCAATAAACCATCATCATCAAATGAAAATCCTTCAAATTCTGGTACCATCATTGTGTTTTGTCCGATAAAACCCTTGACCTGTTTGTACCAGTCATCGTCATGTTGTAAAGTTAGAATATTTTCACGTAGATTCGTCTGAAGAGGAAACACCAAAAAGATGCATGGTCTCCAACTCAATACATCTGCCACTCGGTTCACTATTCCCTTTATGTAAGTAATCTCGAAGTTATACTCACTAAGTAATTACGACCAACGTCGTTGCCACGTGTTCAGGTCACTTTGTATAAAGATGTGTTGGAGTCCACAGTGGTCCGTATTTAGTTCAAATTTTCATCCAAAAAGGTAGTGTCTCCAAACCTTCAAGGCATAAATGATGCCTAACAAATCCAAATCGTGTGTTGCATAGTTCTCTTCATGCCTTCTCAGTTTCCTCGAGATGTAAGCGATCACTCGATTGTCTTGCATCAAGACTCCTCCTTAGCCTTCCTTGGATGCATCAGTGCATACCAGGAATTTTGTGTCCATGTCAGGGACCTTTAGTATCGACACTGTTTTCAACATCTCCTTGAGCCTCCGAAATGCTTCCGTGCATTTCTCGATCCAAACAAACTTCTTGTTTTTCTTCTGTAATTCTGTGATCGGATTTGCTATCTTTGAAAATCCCTCGATGAACTATCGATAGTATCCTGCTAGACCCATGAAGCTACATAATTCTGTGACGTTTGTCGACGCAAGACATTCCATAATAGCCTCAACATTGGTTGGATCCATGGCGATACCTTTGTTGGAGATGAGATGCCCTAAGTAGTGAATCTTCGATTGATAAAATGAGCATTTGGAAAACTTCCCATACAATTTGTGCTCTCACAAACACTGTAGTACCAAGCATAAGGGCTCGTCATGATCCTTCGTCGTCCGAGAGTAAATCAAAATATCATTAATGAATACATGGACAAACTTGTCCAGGTACTCGTGGAACACCCCGTTCATCAAAATCATAAATACCACTGGGGCGTTTGTCAGTCCAAACGGTAAAACAATAAAATCATAATGTCCAAACCTCGTCTTAAAGGCAGTCTTAGGGACATCATCCTCCTTGATCCGTAACTGGTGATACCCTGATCACAAATCGATCTTTGAGAACATTTTCGCAGTGTTCATATGATCGAACAGATCATCAATCCTCGGCAATGGATATTGATTCTTGATCGTGGCCTTGTTCAATTGATAGTATTCAATGCAGAGCCTCCACGACCCATCCTTCTTTCGTATGAAAATAACAGGCGCACCCACGGTGACATATTTGGATGTATCAGTCCCAGGTCCAACAATTCCTTCAGTTGCATTCTCAACTCTTGTAACTCTGGGGTCGACATCCGATAAGGCATTCTAGATATTGGTTTAGTTCCCAGTTTTAGGTCTATAGTAAACTCTAATTCCCTCTTTGGAGGCATCCTAGGTAACTCCTCTGGAAAGACGTCTGAAAACTATCTCACCATAGGAATGTGTTCAAGACCTTCTGCTACTCCCTTCTCGTTTAACACAAGGATCACATAAAGCTTACATCCCTTGCGCATGCTCTTCCGAAGCTGCAAGGAAGAGATGAACCTCTGGGAAAATCCCTGGTTCTAGCCTACAATCACATGTCTCTTTTAATAATAATTGATCAAGCTCAACCATTTCATCTTACAGTTGAGTATCGCCTCATGCGATTCCAACCAGTCCATACCGATCACGACGTCATAAGATCCTAGGATTGTGATGTACAGGTTGGCCATGGGGAAAAACTCTCCCAAGTTAAGGATACAGCCTGTAACCTTTCCTCCAACCTTTTGTTTGGCTCTTGAAGCCATCTCTACGAATATAAACTCATCCTATTCGACTACCTTTACCTTAATCCTTTTTAGCGCTACACCAGAAATGAAACTCTCAGTAGCACTAGGATCTATCAAAATACTAAGGGTCTGGTCAGCGATGGTACCTATCTTCTCGAGCACATTCGGTTGATGCTCTGCCTGGTGGTTATTCACCGCTACATGAATTCGATGGGCCTTGCCCAAATCTCCCACGGTAGTGGGTCCAGCTAATCCAGATGCTCTAGTCCTCTCCACTGGGCAGTCACACTGGTAGTGTAGCTCCCCACACATCCAACACCCCTTCTTCGGTCCAGTAAATCTGGTACTCGATGTAGAATATGACAGTGCATCGACTTGGAATCCTGGTATGTTCTATTGAACAGGCCTAAACTGATGTTGTTGTCGACATTGTTGTTGATGTTGGGGTCTCCGATAAGGTGTGCATTGTTGAGGTGTCGATCGTCGAGGTGTAGTGAAAGTGGATTCCCTCTGGAAGCCACGATATCCCAGCGTATGTTTGGCTGGTGTCTGATGCTGTTGTGCACCAGTTGACACCTACCCTGTTGGTCTCGCTAAAGTCATGTTCTGACCCCCACTGATAAGCTCCTCCTCTTCTCTAAGGGCCTTCTGGATGGCATCATTCAAGGTTTGAGGCATCAAAATCCTAACCTTTTCACATATGTTGCCATTAAGTCCGAACATGAACCTCTTGACCTTAAGTTTCTTAGTGTTAAGATGCAGAGCATAACAGAGAAGCTCCATAAAATGGGCCTCGTACTTGAGCATTGCACGACCACCCTATCGTAAGGCGTTGAAATCAATGAGCTGATGCTCAATGAATTCCTCTGAAAGGTACCTCTCTAGGAACCATTCCCATGACACGTCTTCAACGACCATGTTCAGTTGTGGTAGCAGTGTCTTCCACCATAGAAGAGCGCTCCCCTTCATTTGAAATACCGCCATGCGGACATTCATGTTGGAGGTATAGTCGCAAAGTGCAAAGAACATCACCATATTCTCCAACCATGCCTCGATGGTTGCATCGTCTGGGGCACCAAAGAAATCAAGAAATTTGACCTTCTTGAGTTCACGATGAATGCTACCAATACTGACCGGAGCACGCGGTGGACCCTTAGGGGGTGTCGGTGCTCTGGCCTCATCTTTGTCCAAATGGCTAATCAGTGCCTTAGACATGCGCTGAAAATATCTTATCATTCCGACCACATCACCAACTACTATCTTCTCCTGCCCGACAACCTGTTCATCTCCCTGGGGGTTAGACCCCTTAGGCGTGGATGCTACTGGAGGCATCACGCCTCCTCCCCTAGCACCCCATCGTCTGCCTCCACGACGTCCTCTAACCATGATTATTTGCACGAATATAAGTCAACTTAATTAGCAACATCATAATCAAATCATATCAACGAAAGTTGTAGTGATCCCAGGTCGCGGGTTGAACCTGCTCTAATACAATATGAAACAACCCCAACGTTAAGGTCACGGGTTAAGCCAATTTTTTTTTTGTTTTTTTAAGAATTAAGGGGCAAGAAGGCACGACGACAATAGTTGACCAAAACACAGATGACAAATAGAAGCACACAACCCAGGCAATAAGAAACTATGACACCACGCATCGACACAAGGGAAAATGGGAAAAACATGCACAGAAAACTAGGAGTAACGACTAAGCGCCCAATGCAACAAGACCTACCTACAAACTAAGAGTCAAGATCCCCCTCACAACACATTGAACTTGATGAACAAGACAAGAACCTCAAGGCACGCAAACCAACGCATGCACCCAGGTCAACATACGATGCTCAGCCACACTCACATGGTAGGCATCGACTCGGACCAAGATATCATTCACCGCTAACCCATAGGGCATGCCACGATCCCCTCATCAGGGACCATGCCATCCCTAGATGAGAGGTGCATTGATAACCCTGGCGCAAAACAAAAAGGGACCAAGACTGAAGAAAAATCCGACGCGTTGGAAACCGAATACTGAGTGGGAGACTATACCTACCCCCACACAAAGGTTGACGAGACACAATGGGATGAATACAAGGGGTGACACCAGCCCACACGATGTTGTCCCTGACCCCACCAATCACCCAGTCTAACTGGTCTACTATTACAAGTGTTTGGCAAAGATTAACCCTCTAATTTAAGCAAGTCCAACCTTTAATTAGTCTCTAAATTACCATCTAATTAACATTAAATAAAATAAACAAAAATCCAATCAACCATTCTACCTAATGCCTCAGTCATCCAATTCAATCGAAAAAGCATCAACTATGAATCGGTTAGGAAAATCTGCATTATAATCAATCATTAAATACAATTTAATTAACATTAAATTTGCGTCATTTCGTCAATCTTATTTAATCAATATTAAACTAAAATGACAAGTCTAAATTAAACAAATCAAGTCCATACACGCCCATCTAATTCTTTGAGTCTAATTTACCAGGTTAGACAACAACTATATGTCAAATTAACTTCTAATACATAATTAATTCAGCAAGCCTAAATGACTACTAGTCAGCAACTTGCGAATCTGATTAACCTTAAGTACAATCCAATACAATCTAAAACATATATATCCTTAAGGAATACATAAATGTTATGCCTTCAATGCAGTAATACATGTTTCGAATAACAATTAATTTGCAATAATAAATACAAGGCATTTATGCAGAAATAGATAAATAAATTGCAAGCTACTTAACCTTAAAGAATGCATAGACTCGTCTCATTCGAGGTTGGAATAATAGTGATAACAATTTTTCCATCATAAATACCATACATTCAATGCAGGAATAAATGATTAAAATTATAAATGAAAAACAAAATAACTTTAACGCATTCAACTAAATACGCAAAGTAGTATCTACGAGGATTACGCATCAATAACTAAACAACTGAGCACGTGATTGAGGATACACAGCAATACATAAATGGCTGAGTGAGAGATTGGGAAATCCATGGTTATTTACATCAACTTAGTCGCGTTTTAAAAGGCAAGACGTGGGAATTTAAACAACATCCTTGGTCTCAATTTAAAGGCAAAATCATGAGCATTTAAAACAACAATCTCAGTCCCCATTTAAAGGCAACTCATG
Source organism: Picea engelmannii (assembly GCA_009831015.1). Taxonomy (NCBI): domain Eukaryota; kingdom Viridiplantae; phylum Streptophyta; class Pinopsida; order Pinales; family Pinaceae; genus Picea; species Picea engelmannii. Next base: position 973,011 of record ML780728.1, read on the forward strand.
GGCATTTAAAATAGTGATTCAGTCAACTTCATAAGGGCAAAAACATGGGTAATTAAAGAAAATTTAGTCACACTTTCAATGGCAAATCGTGGTGCATTAAGGCAGTGGCACAATCAACAGTTTTAACAGAAATATTTCAGGGGCGTGTAACAACATATTCCATCAAGCATTTTAACATCAATCCCATGGTAAACTACAAAAAACATCGGTCACAATTAAATGTCAAAACTGTGGGCATTCAATAGGAGGACGTAGAGACCAGTCCATCTAAAAATTCGTGGTTAATAACAACAATACAGTCACATTTAATTAGTAAACATTTTGTGGGAAATCAACAGGAATATATAGAGATCATTCCACCTACAATTTTGTGGTTATAACAGCAAACACAAATAAAATCATAGACCCAACTTAATCAAATAGTACACAGAATTAACGCAGGGGAAAAAGGGTTAATTCCATCAATGCACCATTCAATCGTAGCCAAGGATAATGGATTCATCCTTCCTTCGCCTGGTCTGCCCCCAAAAATGCAGACAGGGACACCCGATAGTACGCAGACAGAGTTAAAATAAAATATTTTTTGTGTGTATATGTGTGTTTTTGAATTAAAACCATAAGACTCACAGCCCCCAAAAACACAAACAGGGATCGTCATCCGTTTTTCAATGAATTAAAATAAAAAATAATCGCAGGCCAAGAAAAAAATTGCAGACAGGAATATCAAACATTTTTCATTTCCAGGATACCCATTTATGAAAAGCAGATAGGGTTATGAAATCGTTTTTGCATTGCTAGGATAACAATACAACGCGGATTTATAATGTATCCCAACACAAAAGCGTGACGTTAAAATTTATACAACAAGATATAAAAATGGGGTAAAAACGAGATAACGACGAGATATAAACATGTCAAAATTAAAGAAAAACTTTGCCAACAAAAAAATTGCAGGGATAACCAACATGGACGCAGGAAATCCAAACGTAGAGGTACTTTTGCTAGAAGGTGCAAGTCAACAATCATCCAAGGACAACAACGGAGGTAGACGGCTAATAGGTTCGTCCTTCACTCATCATCCTTGCATAGAAAAGCAAGGCATTGAGATCCATAGGTCTATTAACGTCGAAGCGATGACCGTAGATCAGGCTCCTAGATGACTGCTCAAGTGAGGACTGATGAGCTAGGGACGAAAGGAAAATAACCACAATGATTGCAATCAAACACCAAAGGGTGGTCAAGACATGCTAGAATTCAAAGGCCAAGGGAGTCAATCAAACATCTAGCTAAGGGCTAAGGGAAACAATTCAGTCAACAACTAGAACGCTAAGACAATCAATTTACTTACCCCATTAAAAATGCATATCCCAAAGCATAATACTACTACAATATACCATACAAAATGAATAAAGCGCATCATTTCCTGATCACCTAGTCTGACTTGACATTTTGCGCGCTCCATGCAACACCCGCTTCTCGATCGACAAGACTTCATCGGTACCTCCCAGCCAATGCTAGGAGAACTCTTATTCTCCCGTAACCCCCCGAGCCGCAAAGGGGCCATGCACGCTAAAAAATAAAATCAGCTAGCTCCCAGCTCGCCTCGCAAGGCCAAGCTACCACTCCTCACTGAGCTGGGTATCCCAACTCCCACAAGCTAAGTCAGTCAAGTAGAGATTTTTGCAGCATAACGTTACGCAAAATAGAAGATGTATTCCTCCTTCTCCTCACTCCATTATATAGATTTTCAAACCCTTTACCTTCCCAAAATCCCATTTTATTTAAAGTTTAATAAATTAATTCATAAAAATTCCTCCTCGTACAAGTGTCACCCATCCCCTTCATTCCTCCAAAACTAATTTCTTTAATTAATTATTTACCCTTATTTCCCTCACCCACCTAAAGTCACTCCTAGTATCGCTCCTAGGTGTCCACAAAATCCCTTACAGGTTTTAATGACTTTCCCCGTTATTAATTTGCTAGTTCAGTTTTAAATTAGAAAGTTCTTAATGGTAGATACCTTACTAAGTTTTACTTTCTTCTTTTTCCCTTGTGTTTCCCTTTTCTTTTTATGTTTCCCTCTTTTCCTAGTTTCCTAATTATTTTAGAATTCCCCCTTTTCCCTTTTTCATTTAGAACTCAATTTCGCAGGTGTAGAAATTAACTTTTTCCCTTTCCCCCTTTTTTAATTAATAATTTTGTTTTAAATTATCCTAATAAAATAAAACAAT
>ML780728.1:975438-986953 GCA_009831015.1 Picea engelmannii
CAAAGATTAGACCTAGACCTTAATTTCCTAGGCGGGGCGACACATTTTTTTTTCTTTTTCTTTTTTTAAGGGAAAGGTTTCAAATCTTCTTTAATACTTTATTGTCCTAAAGCCATCTAGGTTTATTCATTTATTAAATAACCATGCGACGTTCCCTTCAGGACACACTAGGTGCTCCAAGTTAGCCACTTGCCCCTTTCTGTTTCTCTTGTGCGATGTGCCCTTCAGGACGCACCGCGAGCTCCAAGGGTGACACTCGCCTCTTTCCATTTTTATTGCATGAAGTGCCCTTAAAGATGCACCACATGCTCCAAGGGTGCCACTAGCTTCTTGACTGACTTGGTAGACATCAAAAACCCCTGGAGTCAATACTCCGCCAGGTGAACTTGTGGGAGACTAAGGGCCTCTAAGGAATAAGGCCCCTACCTTATTGCACGCCCCTTAGAATCATCATGAGAAACTTTCACAGTCTACACTGACGGCATCATTGTCCTCTCGAACTAGGTAATCATTAACCTACAGTTTGAGCCACGGTGAGAGTGCTAGTAGGTTGTGGTAGGGATGATGTCCACGGCTCTCCCTCAACATCTATGGTATTCATGCATGACCCCTTTACTCCACATGTGATTCTGGTTGGAAAGCTATCGTCAGCCTGCATCATCAATGAATCATGTCAGAATATATCCATATCATATCATCTAATCAGATGCACTAATATCACCTATAAAAAAATCAAACCCCAATGGTACACTCCCCAACTCGATCCAGAGTCCAAGGGGTTCCATCGATGTCTCTACATCCTCGAGGTCCAAGATCCTGCACACTCAGTAAATCCAAGTCAATAGCACCTATCTATGTCAATGTAGTAAAATAACATGGCATCATCCCATAACGCCTCATAATCAAAATCAATGTTTTAATAGCATAAAATCTGGATCACTTGCGAGCAAGTGTCCTCAAAGAATAAGTTCGCTCAGTGCACAAGAGAGGGATGTTACACAAGGACCTTAGAATGCATGGCAGGGATTAGTTCCCTTGCCAGGGATGCCAACCAAGGGAAACCCCTTCCATAACCAAATGAACCTTAGGCAAGGCTCAACACCTATGCCCGTCAGATTGGCAGGGGGCATCTCTTCCCAAAATCCTTGGAATGCGACACAAGCCCAACCCTTTATGTCCTACTACGGGAATCATCTGATGACATCTCAACAAGTGCATAATCCATATGCTAGCCATGACGATGTTTATTACCGAAAATATGCCCAGCAACCTAAATTTTATTGGCAACCTGGTGCCACCAAAACTCCAGGATCCTTTTTCCCTTGTTATAATCAACAACCCAAATTATCATTTCTAGAAACTCTGCACTTGCCAGAGTTGACAAGGTTATTAAATGACCCCATATGTCATGATCCACATTGGCCTCCCATGCCGACCAAGTTGCCTTTGGAAATTCCAAAGTTCGAGTCCAATCCTAATGAAGACCCATGCAATCATGTGACTACCTTCCATCTATGGTGCTCATCCAACTCTTTGAGAGACGACTCCACCTAGTTTCATTTGTTTCAATGCACTCTCATTGGGAGTGTTGTGAAATGGTACATCGAGCTCGACCTCTCAAGATACTCTTCCTTCGGAGAATTGACAATGTATTTCTTAAACCATTTCCAATTACCTGTGAGATATGATGCCGACATCGAATTGTTGGACAACTTTGAGAAGAAAAAAGAAGACCATATCTCAGATCACATTCGAGAATGGAGACACTGGAAGAGTTTGATAAAAGTGTCAATCCCACCAACATTCATGCTTGAGTGGTTCCTTAAGTCTTTCATACCTCAGCTATCCAAAGACGTCGCAACCTCAGGGGTATTTTAAGAAGAAGAAGCGATAATGAGAGCTCAACAACTATAGCTGATTTACTCTCAGTCTGGTTTACTTTATGAAGTTTTTCCAGATGGACCATGGTTGATACTTGACAATATGAGACAAATATCTAGACCACATGCCGATGGTATTGTTGGTTCAGTGCAAGTGAAGCCCGTTGATCAGCTGACTAATTAATTGCAGCAATTGTCAATACAATAGATAATGGCCAACCAAACCATTGGTTCAACTATTCCCCCTACCCAAAAATTGGATGTACACAATGTGCAATCGACAAACCCGAAGGCCACCTAGCAGCTTGATGGAAAGAAGAAACAATGAAAGAAGGGTAAGGAGGATAAGAAACCTATTGATAATGATGGCAGGGGCAACACTGAAAAGAAGAAGTCGAAGCATCCATGTAATCCTTGCAAGGAAGACCATCCGACTCATCAGTGCCCTCGGCTTGCGGAGGCCCATAAGTTATTGGCACAAAAATAGCCTATCGTGTTAACGAATCCATTTCAACATGGGAAAAATATAACTCAAGCCTCTTCGAGCACGGAAGGGGGAAGTCAGGGACCCCTTTCGTCTTCGAGTAATCATGTGTCCACGAATGTGTATATGATGAAATATATCATTGACATAACAACTAGGACACAATACTATGGAATGCCAAACTCCTTTGAGAAGGGTAAAGAAGTCAAAAACCCACATCTTCCTCTCCATATTGAGAAGATGTTGGGAGAAATAATGACATGCATCCCGAAAGGAGCATCCAAGGAAGCTTCCCACAACCCAAATGCAAGAGCTTCCCAAAACTACTATGTGGTGGAGGATTTGTCACAAATCCCTTGTGAAATGTCTTCTTTGGAAGTCCTCCAGAGTTTCCCTTCCCAGAGAAAGGATTTGTTAGATTCCTTAGGATCCGCTGAGACTTGTAATTCAGGAACGATCATGCTTGATACGACCGACTTAAAACTTCATCTTCCTTACCACGTGGCGTTTCATATAGTAGTGTCTTACACCACGAAAACTTTTACTCAAAACATATTTCGCATGTTGGTTGATGAGGGTGCCTTGACATGTGTGATTTATTTGGCATGTTGGAAGGCCATTGGCCAACCCGTTTTGTCTCTGTCACCTAATCTTCTTACCTCTTTTGACGGTCGTTTGTTCTGACCACATGGAATCATCCTCTCTTTCCCCATGTAGTTAGGGGGGAAGACCTTGTGTGTCAAGGTTGAAGTGGTCGATGCGTCTCTTGACTACAATCTCTTGTTAGGAAGGATTTGGATCTACGCTATGCAAGCAGTGGTCACAACAGTTTTTCAGTTCTTGTTGTTTCCACACAAAAGTTGGATCATGTCCATTGATTAGTTATACTTCTCCCATCCTGGCCCTTCATCGGGGATATCCATGGTCCCAGTCATTGATAAACCTCAACCCATCATGATCAACATAGGGGTTGGTTTGTTCCCACCTTTGATGGGCACCTTCGATTACCTGCCTTCGACAGACAATGTCCACTACATATTGGTTGTCCCCAACCAGCCTAGGGATGAAATCTTTCAAATCTCGTCATTTTGCATGACTTAATTTAATGATCCGTGGACTCTTCCTTCCCCATAAGATATGATGGAAGGGACGGGGAACCATTACATGGCCATGCCTTTTTCCGTGGTAGAAGTTGCATACTCTATAGTTCAACAAGCTTCCACTGACCCTGGTCCGACTCCCACATAGAAGTTGGATCCAGTTCTCGAGCCTACATGGGCTCAAGGAGCCCTCACCGATACTGATTCTTTAGACTTAGTATTTCCCTTAGACGAGGCGATTATTGAGGCAATGACTAGTTCGAACAAACCCTGGGATGATCTTCATCACAGATCTTACTTCCTCCCAGAGTTAAGAAGAATTGAAGCAGGTGAATTCACTCTATCTATGACTGGATATAAGGCTTGTCCTATCAATCCTTTGGCTATGCACATTGTTTACAGTGAAGGAAATATGGAAACCATTGCTCAAACGATACCTATCGATATCTCCAGAATCCCTGGCGTCATGGAGAATATCTTCGTCGGAGCAGACTGCTCCCCAGAAGAGATTCAAATCTACATAGATTTATTTAAAGAATTCTGCGACATGTTTTCCTGGTCTTATGAGGAAATGTCAGGCATAGATCCAAGAATATTCGAACATGAAATCATGACATATACTGATGCTAATTTGGTCCAACAGAAGCTTCGTCTAGTCAATCCTAGGAAAGCAACAACTATTAAGGTTGAAGTAGAGAAACTACTCCAAGATGGTGTCATCTACCCCATCCAATTGACTCAATGTGTGTCAAATCCCATTCAAGTCAATAAAAAATAAGGTACGATTCACGTATGTACGAACTTCCATGATTTAAACAAGGCTTGTCCAAAGGATAATTTCCCCACACCATTTATTGACCAGATAGTCGATGAATGCGAAGGTTGTGAGGCCTTTTCTTTCATGGATGGTTTTTTGGGATACAATCAGATACAGATCAAGCCCGAAGACCAACACAAAACCTATTTCATCTATCTGTGGGGTACATTCGATTATCAGAAGATTCCTTTTGGTCTGAAAAATGATGGAGCTATGTTTCAGCGGGCCATGTCTTTTGCTTTCCACGATCTTAAACACATAGTCAAGGCTTATCTCAATGATTTTGCATCACGATCTCGCAAGAGAGCTGATAATCCTGCACACCTCCGAATTATCTTTGAGCGATGTCACTACAACCAGATCCACTTGAATCCAAACAAATGTAGCCTTTTCATAACATCGGGTCATCTGTTAGGTTTCATAGTTTCAACAATAGGGATCATGGTCGATCCTCTAAAGGTTGAGGTGATAGTTCAATTGCCTCCCCCGTGTACAATCCCTTAGCTTTAGATTCTACAGGGAAAGACAAACTTTTTACAGCGTTTCATTGCGAACTATGCTGAGATCACAAAGGGTTTTATGCATTTACTAAATAAGGACGTTCCTTTTAGTTGGGACGAAGCCGCTCAATGCTCTTTCGAAGTGTTGAAACGCGCCCTCACATATACCCCTCTACTTCAACCACTGAATTATAATAATTATTTCTTACTGTACTTGGCCACTGTGGAGTCAACCATCAGTATGGTATTGGTTCAGGAGGATGATTTACTCTCAGAATATGTGATTTATTACTTGATCCGAGGCTTGGTTGGAATGGAACTCAATTACTCCCAGATTGAAAAACTTGCATTGGTAGCAGTTCATGTTGTCCAACAGTTCTGTCATTACATCTTGTTTTGAAAGACCACCGTCATTGCCATTATGAATCTTTTTCAATACGTGTTGACATGATGTGTGATCGGAGGAAATATTAGTAGATGGATAGTTATCCTCCAAGAATTCGACTTGGATTTTGTTTCGGCGAAGTCCAAAAAGTCGTTGGTCTTTGTAGAACTCATCTTGGAACTTCCACTCGAATCAGGATATGTTATACCTGAGGAGTCACCTATCAAAGGAGACATGTTTTTGATTGGATCTTTGGACCCCTGGTATAGATATATACTAGTCTATATCCAGACTTTGAAGTGCCCTACCTCTACTTCTCGTGATGAACGTTTCCATATACACCATCACGCCAAAAACTATCTCATACTCGAGGACACTCTATATCGTCAAGGTGTATATTTCATCCTTCGTCGGTGTCTCACCCATGAAGAGGCGAAAATCGTGCTTAACGATTGCCACACTAGATCATGTGGCAGTCATTTGTCTGGGTTGGAAACAACCCAAAATATTCTACGAGCTGGTTACTTTTGAAAAACATTAATCAAATATTGTGTTGAATCGGTCCAGAAGTGCCACCCGTGTCATATATTCTCTCGGAAGATGAGGGCACACCCCACTCCCATGTTTCCCATCATCATAGTTGGTCCCTTCACCAAGTGGGGGATTGATTATGCTACATGAAACCCTCCTTCCGCAAGGGGGCACCATTATATCATCGTAGCAGTAGACTACTTCACGAAGTGGGTCGAAGCTATGCCAATGTTTAAAGATGATGGAGAGACCGCAACTCTCTTTTTGTTTAACTAGATAATAGCAAGGTTCATCGTCCCGAGAGAGATTGTCACTGACCATGGAAGTCACTTTTAGAACAAAATGATGTCCGAGTTAACATCAAATCTTGGGTTGAGGAAAGAACATTCATCACCCTACTACCCACAAGTGAATGGTCAGGTAGAAGCTGTGAAAAAATCCCTTAAGTCTATTTTACAACAAATGATCAATTCGGCCAGGTCAAACTGGAATTTGATGTTGTACTCAACATTATGGGCCTACCAAACTTTTGTTAAGACTACAACTGGTTTCTCACCTTTTCAACTCATTTACGGGCTGGAAGCAGTCTTGCCTATAGAGTGTCAGATCCCCTCTCTAAAGTTGGCAGTACAGTTATTGCCAGACACTTCACCTCTTGAAGAGCGTTTATTATATCTTGAGTAGCTCGATGAGCAGTGTAGAGATGCAACCTTGGCTAATGAGGCTCACAAACAAAAATTCAAGTGTCAGTATGATCGGTCCGCCCATCCTCAGATTTTCTCTGAAGGCGACCTTGTCCTAGTCTATGACCAAGATAAGGACCCCCTGGGGGTAGGCAAGTTCAAACCCATGTGGTTTGGACCTTTCATCATGAAGGAGGTTCTAAAGAAGGGTTCTTATCATCTGGTGGACTTTGAGGGAAATTCTTTGGCGGAGCCTAGAAATGGGCTCTACCTCAAAAAGTATTATTCATAGGTGGGTCGCCTTGGGTTATTTATTGTAACATATGTATAGCCTTATACATTTTCTTTTTATTTTTTGTCTTTTTGGTTGTATGGACGTGTCATTTTTTATGTCATATTTTTCACTGTGGCAGATGTCAAGTGAATCAGAGGTGTTCGCTGGGTTTGTAGATGACGCTAGCTAGCACGCTCGGAGTCTTGCTTCTGTAGCTTGGGTGATTTTCACACCTCAGGGCCAGTTGCTATCTTCAGGAGGTGTCTATTTATGCGGCACCACAAACAATGCCACCAAATATAGCGCATTCTTATAGTTTCTTCGTGATGCTTTGTCGCATGGTATCTCTCACCTCTGGGTCTACTTAGACGCTCATCTGGTTGTGTCTCAGTTAAATGGGGTTTACCATGTTTATGATCCTACACTACACCGATGGTTCCTTAGGGTACGTCTCTTAGAGTGAAGCTTTGATTACATTACGTATATCCATGTTCCTAAGAGATTAAATCAAATCACAGATACTCTAGCTAATCACGTATTAGATTGGCATATTTCACACATGTAAGAAAAAGAACACACACGCACATGTAAATAAATTTGTAAAATAGATGTAATCCATAAGACACAAAAATATGAAAAATATCCATATATATATCAAAAAATATCAAAGTACATGGGTGGGTGCAAGCGCCTCAAAAATATGTCCAGTTAGAGTCACAGGGCTTATTCCCTAAAAAATATACGAAAAATGCTCTTGGCACATAAGTAGTCTAGCCTAGCTAAGGGCGGGGCCTGTTGGCCCAACCATAGTGAACAATGATGTTTACCAAATGCCGGAAGAGATGTACCCAGGTTTGTGGCACCACAACTACATGAGGTTGCATCGAAGGTGGGATATCCTCGATCTCTGCCATAGAGACTGTACGAGTGAGCGCAGTAAGGTTCCGCTCTACCCATCTCAATACTCTCTCAACCTCTTCGATTGGAGGCCCCCTGCTACTATTGTTGGTCTGAAGGCTCCAGCTGGTCTTGCCTCTGGTCGAGGATGCCACATAGTCCTCGAGAAGTCTGTTAGATGCACTAGTCCCACATATGTACATAACAGATACGTAAGTGTCATATACTCTGGTATAAAAAAAAAATAGATATATATATATATATATATATATATATAAAGACATAAAAATTAAATAAATTTGAAAAGGAAACTTACCCATCTCTCCTCGCTCCGCTCCAAAAGGTACAGGCATGTCAGGATCTCTAAAAAAATTGGTCCCGGCATAGGGGTAGTCCTCTATCGTCAGAATCTACCATGACCATTAGTCAAAAAACTTGTCATCGAAAGACTCGATGGTCCTCCCTCCCCCCTGTCGCAGCAACAATGTCGCCCATATGCATAGCACCGAGAGAGAGTCCTCATGCCCTTGTATAGTCTCTCGAGGATTGATACTGGGTACCCTCTCGAAGAAAAAGGAACTTAAAACAGTCTCAAACCCAAAGTTACAGTGCTCCCATATATGACACTCTGTTAGATGTCTCTTCATGCAATCTAGCATGGTGGCACTCCAGTCGAAAATTTGTGCATTTAAGAACTGTACCACACAATGCATGTGCGCCCGGGAAGCCTGATGTAAAGATGCAAATCTAGTGATCCGCCTAATAAGTATAACTATCACTTTGAGTGATAGGTTGTTGATCTTATTTATAGGCACCTGAGAACCTACTTTCTCAGTACCAGCCTCGCAATGGAGTTCAACCAACTCCTCGATGTTGTGTGGCCTAGGGAGAAAATTACACAAGTTGACTGGGTCCCATCTCCTCGAGAGACCAGTAAAGAACTAAATATCTTCAGTCATTGGAGTCAACGAATGCCCCTCGAGAATGAATGCCTCTGCGTCAGGATGCTAGTAATCTATCAATGCATTTAGCAACCTGGGTTGTTCCCTCATAAACGAACACTAAAATAACTGTAACAACCTGCATTGTGACAAAACAACAATAGAAAGGTCTTCAAAGACCAAAATATCAATGTCCTCATGCTCCCTCTCTCTCCAATGCACGTACATTTTGCAAAATGACAAGTGGATGGTGAGTTAACTCTTGTTTTTTAATTTTTTTTCACTTAATTGAGGGTGTATGCGGGTTGTCTTAAGGACATTTGCATGTGGACGCGGGAAATTTATCTTTTTCCCGCATGTACACGCGGGTTGTGCTTGGACAGCTTGCGTAAACGCAAGGGCCGACCTTTTTAAAGGGCAGTGCCCCCCCAAAAAACAAAAATAAATACAAAAATAAAAGATGGAAATGCAAGAGAGGTTATTGTGTACTTACTTGGTCCAAACGGAAGTTTGTTTCGTCCATTGAAGCTCCCGGAATCAACTATTTCTGAAAAGGGGTGTTTTTTGAATTTTGGTCAATTCTCAATTTACAATGGTGATAATGAGCTATCGACTATCTATTTATAGACTTTTTGGCCCCTTTTGTCATTTTTTTGGACCCTTTTTGTCATTTTTTCTAGCTTGAAATTTGTTCAGTATGGTTCTTGAGTTTCTTGGGGGATGTTACAATACATGTTACTTTGGGTATTGGGAATTTTTTTGAGAGTTGGGTCAGTTTTAAAGATCTTTTGGTAAAAAGTCATTTTTCCAACTTTGTGCATATAAGGTAGGATTCCACCTCCACTTGTTGCACCTCGTTGTCTTTTTCTCTCTACCGAATTATGACATGAAGCCATCACTCCTTCTCTAGAAGTGTCGTAATTTAGTGGTAGATCTTACCTTCACATGGATACCCTAGGTAGATCCTGGTTGTATTTTGGTGTCCATGCCATCACTAATGATTATAGGCTCGAGAGTCCTTATTAGTTTTTCCTGATTATGGGTTTGAGCCTCATTTGCATGATTCATTATCACTCTTGACCTCACCCTTTGTTGGACCTTGACCAATTTTTGAGGAACACTTGGTCATATTTGACTGTTTTTGGACTTCAACAGTCTATCAAATATGGAGCACCAGGCGAAGCAGATATCACAGGATCCTGGCCCACTTTTGGGACCCTTTTTAGGGTTTTGGGTTAATGTAATGGGAAAGGGATATCGGCCCATGGGTTTACCCATGTTTTAGGCCTATTTTGTAAAGTATAAATAAGTAGCTAAGCAATGTAAGAAAAAGAAAGAAGAGAAGATAAGTGCTAGTAAAGGATTTGTGTATATTATGTGACCAACTTGCAGAGCTGAGTGAAAGTGTTGTAAGTGTTGAGTGCATGGATTGTAATAAGGCTCTATGCTAGATCTACCCAGGGAAGGAGGATCTGGCGAGGTGTGCGCAGATATCCTATCCTATGTGGAGTACAAGTGTGAGCTCTATGTTGTAACCTGATTGACCAAAGATAATAAAGAAGAAGAAGACTTTGTGGACGTAGCCCCAGGGTGGGGGTGAACCACAGTAACTCAGCGTGTTATTCTTGGTGCTTCGACCTAATGTGTTGGTTCCTTTCCATGTGTTATGCTTTGATATGATTATTATATGTTCTTTGCTATGATACTCTTAGATATATCCAATTTTCTTTGTGCTTCTTAGATGTATGGGTGTAGATCTGACATATATGAAAGTGTTGAGTTCTAAACCTATTTTGTTGTTGCTATGTGATAACTTAACCTAGATCCAAGTGAATGTTGCGGTGCTCTGTGCCATTTGCGGAGTGCCTTGAGGGTTGAATACTAATGAACGATCTTTGATAAAGTACTTGCTAAGAGTAAGAATCACAAATATGTGTCCCGGCTAAGGTTGCAGACACCTGAGTCTTGCAACCATCCCTGCCTCTACCTCGGGTGAGACTTCATCTGCTTCACAGGTGTTGTCGAAACGACATGTAGTTAGGGTTTTGTTGGTTCTTTTTTGAAGAGTTGAACCTTGGGTCTGCCCCTGTGCCAACAAATGGTTTCATTGCCGGGATCTGAAACTGTGATTGTTGGGAACTGACGAAGAAGAAACTTTGTGCAAAAGGAATCTCTATGCATAGATCTGTTTCCCTAGTGCGCAGCTTTTACTCGACCTGCTAAGCTTTGTTCCAAGAATAAGGTCAGATCTGAAGAAAGGAAGATCAGATCTAAAGAAAAGAACTAAGATTTGAACACTATGTGCTCTAAGAAAAGTAAAAGTGGGAATTTCTAAAAGAAAGAAGTCAGAACTGCAGAAAAGAGGTAAGATCTGTAAGCTCTATGCTCTAATAAAGGTAATAATAGTCAAAAGTTATTAGATCTAGAAGCTTTGTGCTCTGTAGAAGTAAGATAAGTGAATTTTTTTGTTTCTAGAGCATGGATCTAGGTATGTTTGATAGATTTTGTCCTACCTTAAAAACTAGGGCATTAAATATAGATGAAATAAATTTTGATATGAATAGATCTAATAAGTATAATGATAGATATGTTATACCTATGCATAAAAATAATGTCTGGACTAACAAGTGGATGTAGGATCCTCGAAAGAAATTTTTTTAGGCTAGCCACTATGATCCTAGTGCATTGTACAAGAAGAGTTGGGGATCATTGAAGAAAAAGAGAGGATTAACTCTTTGTTACAATTGCATAAGACCAGGACATCTTTCTAAGGAATGCCATAGGAGAAAACCTAGTTGTCTCTGTTGCAAAGCTTTGGACCACAATGTATTGGATTGCCCTAGAATGATCGCTACGTTGGAAAGGATGAATCTGAATCAAGATGTTAAGTACCTAAACCAGATCTGTAAATATACTTCATAAATAACCAAGAATAAACCATAAACCATTCACCATAACATTAACACAAGAAATAGAGAAAACCCTTGAGGTAGGGTAACACCATATATTAATCCTTATGGAAG
>ML780728.1:995980-1006426 GCA_009831015.1 Picea engelmannii
TGAGGATGATTTGATATTAGATACAAGGGATACTCAACATATGTGCTACAAAAAGGATTACTTTTGGACATATCAGGATATAGAACTAAATCCAATTTACTTGGCAGATGACACAACTCATACACCTCAAGGAAAATGATATATCTGCTTTTCTCTTCCAGGATTTGGAAAAGTATCAGTTTCCAATGTTTGATATGTTCCATTATTCAAAAATAAATTGTTGTCTTTGGTGCTCATAAAACAAGGAGGCCATCATATTATCATGGAATATGAATGGATCAAAATTAATTTAGACAAAAAAAAAATTCAAAACCATAATGAATGGCTATGAAGATGGAAATTTATGGCGGCTACAAGGCACAATAATTCCTCAAAAACATGATATTGCAACATCAATGGATTTAACTCCTAGCTCTTTAAGATTATGGCATTACATATTTGGCCATTTGAATTTTGAAAGCCTCAATAAACTTAAAAAAAATGAAATGGTGAAAGGATTTCCTACATTTAAAAAGGAATCTAGTAAGTGTGAGGCTTGTATCATTGGCAAACAACAAAGGGATTCTTTCTTCACAAGTACATGGCGAGCAAACATATGTTTGCAATTAATCCATAGTGACATATGTGGTCTTATGGAATCTTCTTTTGGTGGTTGAAAATACTTCGTTATTTTCATTGATGATCATACAATGATGATTTAGGTATATTTACTTAAGAAAAAAGAAGAGGCCTTTGACAATTTCATACAATTTCAACATTTAGTTGAAAATGCCACCAAAGAGAAGATTTCCACCCTTAGAATAGATAATGGGGGAGAATTCACTTCACATGAATTCAATGATTATTACAAGAGAAATGGAATTAAAAGGACTTTGAGAAACTCTTATACTCCACAATAGAATGGATTCACAGAAAGAATGAACAAAACGTTCATGGGAATGACAAGATCAATGCTTCATTTAAAGGGGTTAAGCACTCAATATTCACCTAAAGTAGTTCATACAACAATATATCTAAGGAATCGATCACCCACATCAGTCTTAGATGGAATCACTCCATATCAAGCTTGGTATGGTACTAAGCCTTCAGCTAATCATCTTCGATTTTTTGGTTCCACTTGTTATGCCTTAGTTCCTCAGGGAAAAATGACTGAGTTGGAAAATCGAAGTATGAAATGCATTCTTATTAGCTATTCAGATTAGAATAAAAACTATAGATTTATATCCAGTGGAAAATTCATTTTCAGTCAAGATGCAATCTTTGATGAGACAGAAATTCAAACAGCTAGAGAGATTGATAGTCTAATTAGTCATTTGGAGAAAAAGGGTAGCTCAATAAAATACAATTTATCAAGGAAACACAAATTGGATTGAAAAAGACATATCCCCCAACATGATTGTTCAAGAGTTAAATAACTCCTCCTTAGATGATGAATCTTCAATCTAGGACAAATCAACTGCAATAATTTTACCACGGGGACAACACAGTAGACCAAAATGGTTCACATAATTTCTTAAAGATGCTTACTCAAATGAACAAGATGAAACATGAACTAGAAGTTCTACCTCATAACAATCAAATTTTTCGTTAGTAACTCATGATTCTATTGAACCAACAACTTTTGCAAAAGCAATGAAGCACAAAGAATGGCAATAAGCCATGGTGGATGGCTATGATTCAGTAATTACAAATGGAACATGGAAGCTTGTTGTTTGTCCAACCAATGTTAAACCCATTAATTGCAAATGGGTTTACCAAATCAATTATAAAGCTAATGGTGAAGTAGATAAATATAAAGCAAGGCTTGTCAGCAAATAATTTGCTCAAAAAGAAGGAATTGACTATGAAGAAACATTTTCTCCAACAACAAGGTGGAACACCATCATAATGGTGATAAATTTGGTTGCACAATATGGTTGGACACTTCATCAAATGGACGTCAAAAGTGCCTTTCTTGATGGTGATTTGAAATAATAATTTTATATGACTAAACCCCCAAGTTTTGAAGTTGAAGGAAAGGAGAACAAAGTATGCAAACTTATTAAAGATTTATATGGTTTCAAACATGCACCTAGAGCATGGTATGCCAAGATGGATGAATACCTTGAGCATGTTGGTCTTCATTGCATTGATTATGATGATACTCTATATTACACGATGCAGGTCAAAACTTGGTGATCTTTGTTCTTTATGTTGATTACGTAATCATTACAGGGAATTATGAAGCTCACATCAAGCACGTAAAACAGGAACTTCAAAAAAAAATCAAAATGATATATTTGGGGCCACTTCAATAGTATCTTGGAGTGGAAGTTTCGCAACAATGTCATAAAATATTCCTTAATCAAACCAAGTATGCTACATATTTTTCGAAGAAATTTGGCATGGATAATTGTAAACCCTCCCTTACTCAATGGAGCTATTGGGTTTGTGTTTTGATTGTTTTATTGCGATGATCAAATCCTTTCTTCATGCGATATTACATATGCTGTGATCTCATTTAACCATTTTAAAGGTATTATCAAGCTTTATACATCAATTTGTCATGGAATCGCACAAGGTATGTGTAATCATCATTTTGCAATGGTTTTATGATTAATTCATCTTCAGTTGAATGGTTACATTGATCTAATGTTTCTTGTTTGTTTTCAACAGATCAAAAATGTGATCCGGCCTTCCATCCAGACCTTCATCCGGACCTTCATACGACATTGTTCCAGGCAACGAACTTAGATCTTAATTTATGGGAACTTAAGAAGAAGTTGAATCATAAAAATATGGCACATGGGTTTTGTGCCCAATATGCCCAATTAGGTCCCATTTTGGGTTGTTTCCTAAAAATGTAAACAGATTGAGAGCATATCTTGGTCCTTGATCCAGCCCTCCAATAATCTAATACTCCATCTGACACTCCATTCGACACTCAGAGCGCAGAGGAGTTGGTGATCCGCATATCTCAGGGCACCATTATGAAATTCAAGCACATGGGTTTTTCTCCCTTGGGATCCCTCTTGCTCGATGTCCTACCATAATTGTCTTCCAGCCATTGAAGATGCCCAAGATCTATGGCCTATTTACTCACTCTGTTTCAAGCATTTAATGAAGATTCCTCAACATTGATTTTTATTGATGTAACTGATTTTGTTATGCACATACAATTCTGAGAAGATCAAAGGTCGACCTCTCAACTCTGTAAACACTCTATAAATACATGTTGTCCATGCCAGGAAGAAAAACGGATTTGTATACATACACACATAAATTATTTTGATTTCGCTATAAAACTTTGTTTTCATGATTAATATCAATGCCATGCTAATTTTGTGACTGTCTCTTGTTGTTGAAGGGTAGCCACGAGTTGTTGGGGGACCACCAGTGGTATGGGTGATTGTATAGATAGATATATCATCTGTTTTATTTGCTTAGTTAGAATTTTTACATGTTTCCTCGCTGTATGCATTTTTCAGTTTTAATTACTGTACATGTTAATTGTAATTTGCTTGTCTAATTCGTCTTTATTTAAAATTGCAGATTGATTATAGGAGTTGGTTATTTGTCACATTGTGTTTCTTATTTCTTAACAGTTTCCCTACAGGCTACTAACTTAGATGATGTATTGAAGTTTTAAATTAGCTTCTGCAAATTAAAACATAGTATTATGTGAACAAAGGATTAGTGTAAACAAAGTTTTAATTTATGATCGTTTGCAAGCTTCAATGGATTAATAGTTGCAAGTTTTATTAGTTATAAACAAGATAAATTTAATTATCAGTTCAGTTATGTTTTCATAAATCCATTTGGTTCATTTATCTTGCTTTAGTACGATATGATAGGAATAGATTTTGGAGTTATGTTTTGTTACAACTTTCTAGTTTTGAAATCTGAGTTTTAATGATAGAATTAGTTTAGTTTAGATTATAAAATCTCAGTTGTGGATTTGAATTGAAATTTTAATTAGAAGAGTGGATTTGAATTAATGTTTTTAATCACGAGTTCATGAGTTTGTAAATCTACTTGAATTAGTTTTGAGTTTATAGATTTCTATACGGAGTATTTTCAATGTTATTTTAGTTATGAAATAGAATTAGAATTTCAAATTAGTGTTAGTTATGGGTTTGTGGATTTGCTTGAATTAATGTTTATTCTTTGTAGAATAGAAATGGTTATGACTTATTTTTAATAATAGATTTCACTTGTCAAAATAGTCTTGATAGGTTAGTTGTTTACTTTCTTATTTGCTCAAGCGTAAATAGCTTACTTGTTGTCACTTACTTAAAAAATTGAATAGATTAACTAGCTTTAAAATAGATTGCTATTTTCTTATTTAGAAATAGTCCATCAATTCCTTGTTTGAAGTTGCTTAGGGTAAATAGTTTATAATTCTAGAATTTCTTAAAGCTCTTCATTATTTGAGTTTATTGGCATTATAGTATATTAGGATAGGTTAGGCTAGATTAGAGATCTAGACTTACACATACATTGTTAGCACCTCAAAGCTTACAAGCCCCGGGTTGAAAATTTAATGTTGAATTAGATAGCATATATTTTACTCGACATTTTTGGCATCGTTGTCGGGGAGGTGCTAAAAGGGATTAGAGCTTAGGTAGGTAGGTTGCATTTAATTACACAACAAAGGGGAAAAGAAACTTTAAGACGAGAGGTAAGAACCTGTGCATCCATTTTAATGGGTCGCTCCAAAGCCTTGTTGTTCCCTTTCCGCAAGAGTGTTTACTTTTTCTGCAAGTTTTCTTACTTTTCTTAGTTTGTTTACTTTTCTCAGTTTGTTTACTTTCCTGCAATTTACTTTCCCGCAAGCGTGCTTTCTTTCCTTCAATTTTGTTTTCTTTTTGAAGAGCTAACTCTTGTGAAAAAATAACTTGGTGGCAGCGAGGTCTAAAGTAGCATGAGGAGTTCAAGTTTTATTTAAGTAGTATGCTTTAAGTTTTGCAATTCATTTCATTTCATTTTTTTTCAATAGCATTGAATTTCAATATTATTTCATTGGGTGTTGTTTGTTATTCAGTTTGTTTATCTTTTTAGTGTGTTTACTTTCTTGAAATCTACTTTCCTACAATTTAATCTTATGCAAGTGTGTTTTTCTTTCTTTCTATAAGTTTGGGTATGTTTACTTTCCACAATTCAATGTAGGAGTGAGTGTGAGTTTGATTTCTTTACTGCAAGCGTGTTTTATTTCATACAAATGTGTGTTTGATTTATGCCAATATGTTTTTGTGGTAGGTAGTCTTGATTAGAATCATCAAAAACACATATAAATTTTGGGTGTTGTAAGAACCTCGGACACTGATCTTTGTGTGAACCAAGTTTTATCAAACGGAAAGATGAACTCAAAAGCAACCATTAGCTTGAGAGAAGTTTTTCAAATCCTAGAAGCAACCGAGATTTCTTCTTTTCAGGAAGAACACATTTTGGTAGCAGCCAAAAGTGTATCTACCTCTCCAGAAATATTAGAAGAATCAAGGTCTTATGAGCTACAAAATGATTTTCCTTGCCAAACTGCGAAGGAAGATGAAAAATTATGGACTACATCTGGTGGAGAGAAATCACTAAGACCTGAGATTGAGGAGTTCTCAACATCCATCTCAGTAGATCCTTCATGTATTTCAGAAATCAATCATCCAGAAGAAGAGGATTTTCATAGCATGATGAAGGAGAGCATAGAAATTATTGTTGATGAACATCAAGATTACATTGAAATTTGATATCAAGAGATCATCATGCCACAATACTATTTTGTTCTTCAACACATTATGATGCCAAAACAAGTAGGATGGTTGGTTCTTCATATCCAGGTAATCACTACGATAAATTTTTCATATGTGGATATGGGTATGTATCTTATCTTTCTTCGCACATGGTTACATTGGAAAAGTTCTTACACTTGAATAAAGATTTTCCTTTATTTTTAGGTAGGGTAGGGTAATAAATAAAAGTTGCATATTGTTAGTTTAGCTTAAAGTCTAATGCAGTCTTATTTTACATTTTCTTTTTAATAAAAGAACTATGAGATACATGTGCATGTGACTTGATCTCATTGATCTCATCAGTTTTTTATATTTAGAGTGTGGTTTTTGACAAACAGTTGTAGAAAATTTTTGCAGGTATTCATCTAACAACAAGTGGACAACTCTAAGGATACAAAAAAGGGAAGTATTTTCCTTCAAAAAATATATTGCTATATTTGAACCTTGTTGTTTGCTTAAGCATTAATTGAATAATGACATTTTATTGCTTGTTGTGAATTAGCCATATTTTTGCAAGATTTCTATCTTCCTTTTTCTCAAGGAATATTTAACAGGCAATTTCTCTTAAACCTCCACCACTAGAGGATATAAGGAAGTGATACCTTGACTATCAATTTTAGAGGTTACTCGTACAGTTTCCCCAAGAACCCTGAGTAAGTGAGTAAAGTATATTTATTAAAGAGTAACAAGGAGGTATGATTAGTGGTTAGCCATGGAAACATCACTATAACTTAAAAAAGAAGAAAGTGAGTTGAGCCTAAAGATACCTTTTTGTTCTTTTCCCCATGGTACCATCCACTACACACTAAAAATGCTTGATTATACCATATCTTTAGATAGGCTAGGTCCTCTTAAGTGCCCCTTACATCAGGACAATATCTAAGGAATACATAAAGGAGAGTCATCCTCTAACATAAATACCATCCCAATCTATAAAAAAAAAAAAAAATCAGAGTTGTCTCCCCATTTTCTTGCATAGATCTCTCTTTATATTAAAATCTTAAAAGTTGGTGGACCAGTATTTGAGGGTGTAAGAGGCTAACCTGCCAAGATACTGAACAGGTATGTTGGCAGTGGGTAGCGGCCTGTGGTATGACTAGGTAAACCCCCCGGAGTACTGAACAGGCTTACTGGAAGTGGGGCATTCTACCTAGCGAGGATGATAATCTGACCAAAAAAAATAAGAAATTCCTAAATATTAAACTTGTCATGATGTACGGCATTACTTGTAGACAAACATGACAAGAAGTATGTATGGTTAAGCTAAGGTTAATTAACTCCATAAATATTCCATTTGGAACTAACTTTAAGACTCTCTCGCCTACCTCTTCTTAACTATATGTAGGATGTTCTATCCTATAGGTGGGGCCATATTCTAACCATCTCGTCAGATCGATATGTGAAATTTATCTCTACACTTAACAAGTTGTAAATCTTAGGCTATTGGGAGAATTGACTAGTTCCCTATATTTTTTATTGTGAGGTGTCACAATACTTAGGAGTGGGGGAGAGGTTTCCTGAGCTGAAAAATGATAAACACTGCCCATATATATTATAATCCATGAGAAGAGGAAGTAGAATCTCTGTAAAAATTATGTTATATTTTTTTTATGATATTCTGGGCTATTATATCAACAATTGTTTTTATTAAAATGCTAAACTTTATATTGGTGACATAATTTATGTGTATAATTAATAAGCCAGCTTTGCATTATACTTTACATCTTTTTTTAATCTATGTTTTGCAAGGGAAGACTGTGTACATCAATTTTCCATGGAATCGCACAAGGCATGTGTAATCATCATTTTGCAATGGTTTTAAGATTAATTCATCTTTAGTTGAATGGTTACACTGATCTAACGTTTCTTGTTTTTTTGTAACATGTCAAAAATGCGATCCGACCTTCCATCCAGACCTTCATCCAGCATTGTTCCAGCAACGAACTTAGATCTTAATTTATGGGAAGAGGAAGTTGAATCATAAAAATATGGCACATGGGTTTTGTGCCCAATATGCCCAATTAGGTCCTTAGTGAGCCGTTTGCTAAAATTGTAAACAGATTGAGAGCAGTTCATGGTCCTCGATCCGCCCCTCTAATACTCCAATACTCCATCCAGCACTCCATCTGGCACTCCATCCAACACTCGGAGTGCAAAGGAGTTGGTGATCTGCAAATCTCGGGGCATCGTTATGAAATTCGAGCACATGGGTTTTTCTCCCTTGGGATCCCTCTTGTTGGGTGTCCTACCAAAATTTTCTTCCATCCATTGAAGATTCCCGAGATCCATGGCCTATTTACTCACTCTGTTTCAAGCATTTAATGAACATTCCTCAATAGAATTTGATTTTTAATGATCTAACTGATTTTGTTATGAACATACTATTCTGAGAGGATCAGAGGTCAACCTCTCAGCTCTTTAAACACTCTATAAATACTCGTTGTCCATGCCAGAAAGAAAACGGATTTATATACATACACACAAAAATTATTTTGATTTCGCTGTAAAACTCTATTTTCATGATTAATATCAATGTCATGCTAATTTTGTGACAGCATCTTGCTGTTGAAGGGTATCCACGACCTGATGAGGGGCCCACCAATGGTCTTGGTGACTTTATAGATAGATATCTCGTGTGTTTTATTTGCTTAGTTCTAGAATTTTTACTTGTTTCCCTCCTGTATGCGTTTTTCAATTTTAATTACTGTACATGTTAATTGTAATTTGCTTGTCTAATTTGTCTTTCTTTAAAATTGCAGATTGCTTATAGGAGCTAGTTATTTGTCACATTGTGATTCTTATTTCTTAACAATTGCCCTGCATGCTACTAACTTAGATGATGTATTGAAGTTTTAAATTAGCTTCTGCAAATTAAAACATAGTATTATGTGAACAAAGGATTAGTGTAAACAGAGTTTTAATTTAGGATCGTTTGCAAGCTTCAATGGATTAATAGTTGCAAGTTTTATTAGTTGTAAACAAGCTAAATTTAATTATTTGTTCAGTTATGTTTTCATAAATCCATTTGGTTCATTTATCTTGCTTTAGTGTGATAAGATAGGAATAGATTTTGGAGTTATGTTTTGTTACAACATTCTAGTTTTGAAATCTGAGTTTTAATGGTAGAATTAGTTTAGTTTAGATTATAAAATCTCATTTGTGGATTTGAATTGCAATTTTAATTAGAAGAGTGGATTTGAATTAATATTTTTAATCACAAATTCATGATTTTGTAAATTTACTTGAATTGGTTTTGAGTTTGTAGATTTCTATATAGAGTATTTTCAATGTTATCTTAGTTACAAATTAGAATTAGAATTTCTAATTAGTGTTAGTTATGGGTTTCTGGATTTTCTTGAATTAATGTTTATTCTTTGTAGAATAGAAATGGTTATGAGTTCTTTTTAAGAATAGAATTCACTTGTAAAAATAGTCTTGATAGGTTAGTTGTTTACTTGCTTATTTTCTCAAGGGTAAATAGCTTACTTGTTGTTGCTTACTTAAAAAATTGAATAGATTAACTAACTTTAAAATAGATTTCTATTTGCTTATTTATAAATAGTCCATCAATTCCTTGTTTAAAGTTGCTTAGGGTAAATAGTTCATAATTCTAGAATTGCTTAAAGCTTTTCATTATTTGAGTTTATTGGCATTAGAGTAGATTCAGCTAGGCTAGGCTAGATTATAGCTCTAAACCTGCACATACAGTGTTAGCACCTCGAAGCTTACGAGCCCTGGGTTGACAATTTAATGTCAAATTAGATAGCATATATTTTACTCAACGGGAGCAAAACTTGAAAATTTCAAAATTTGAAGGGGGGAATTGGTAAACAGTACCAGCGATAGATAGTTTATTGGGAGCTTCATCTATCTTAAAAAAACTCATCCATATTTTTCATACGCATTCAATGTTATTTCGAGATTCATGCAGGAACTTAGAGAAAGTCATTGGAATGCAACAAAAAGAGTCGTCAGTTATATCCAAGTAACAAAATATTTTGGGCTTCTCTATGAGAAAAGAAACAAATTTACACGTGTTGCATATTCATATGCATATTTTTCCAAATATATCGATGATAGAACATCCACATAATGTTATTTAATGAATATGGGTTCAATAAAAATATATTGGAGTTACATAAAGCAGGCTACAGTGGAAAATTCTTCAAAAAATGAAGAATACATTTCAACTTGGGAAGCAATTTGTGAAATTGTTTGGCTTCATAGAATTTTGTAGGATCTTGGTGTTACTCAGAAATCACCAACTACTTTATTGATTGATAATCAGTCAACAATAGAAATGGCCAATAATCCAATTTTCAATAACAAGACCAAGCATGTCGACACCAAGCATAACTTCATCGGAACAGTCATCAACAATGACATCATCAAGCCAAAATGTTGTCCATCTGAAGATCAAACATCACATATTTTCACCAAGCCATTAGGAAAAACAAAATTCACCAAGTTTAGAGATGAACTTGGCATTTGTAAAAATAAACTTCAGAATTAAAGGGAAAAATGTTATCCTAATATTCCTAAAGTTTATTTAGTTAATTATTATTTCGTAGATTAATAAAGTTACTCTAAAAGTTGTGTATTTCCTAGGTTGGCCTTGTTGTCATAGTGATTATCCTTAAGTTATTGATCAATGACACATGGAATATTGAGATAAAGCCTTATA
>ML780728.1:1011315-1036241 GCA_009831015.1 Picea engelmannii
AGTGGCACCATGGAAATTTCAGGATTCCAGCAGCTTCCTTCATTCCCATGATTACTAAAAGCAACTGGTTGCAGCTCATCATATATTGGATGATGAGTCCTTGTGGCAATGAAATGAGCCCATACATCTTCTAAAAGCCTCTCTGACGATACCACTACACCATGATGATGACGATAAGGCCCCTCTGCGCCATGAGGAAATGCTGTTTCTAAAGCCATAAGTTATAACTACTGCTAATTTGAGTATGGAGCTGAGACTTGGGCACCAAGACCCGCTAATCCAAAAATAAATAGAAGATTTCTCGATCCTGCGTTTGTAATTAAATTTTGGGGCGATCGGAAGCTTCAACACTGGAAATCCCAGTTGACATGATGGAGAAAAGTAACAGGCATGAAAGTAGAGGGAGATTCTCCGTCGTTTGATGGAATGGAAATAGCTGAAGCGATTGCAATCGAAGGCTTAATTTCAGCGGTTGTGTTAGAGATGGCGACGAGTGGCTAAATAGTGGAGGTTGGCGGGGAGTCGGCCGTTATAAGCGGGAACAGCCATGAAAGAAGTGAGTTGCTTTCACTTTACTCTTGCTAACATTTTTGTTGAGAGGGGAGGAAGACACTGAAAAGCAATGAAATGCAGATAATGCGGAATCTGTTGAAGTCAAATGATCCCAGTCCCGTATCAAAGGTAGGTGCATTCACTTTCTACACGATCATCAATTATTTAGATATTTATTTATAAATTAAAATAACAATTCACAACACAATTATTTAGATATTTATTTATAAATTAAAATAACAATTCACAACACGAGTTCTGTATTCTTTTTCTATTCTACTCTCTAAGGTGTTAAAATTTATTATATTTTGTAAATTTTATTATATTTTTTTACCTATTTTACTATCCGGCTGGTGTTAAAATTTATTATAATTTAGTTTGTTAAATTTTTTTATTTTATTTTTTAAGGTGTTAAAATTTAAAATTTAAAATTTAAAATTTAAAATTTATTATAATTTAGTTGTTTAAAATTTATTATAATCTAGTTGTTAATTGGTAATAAGGATAGTTATTATGGAAGGAATTTAAATTTATTAATGCATTCAAAAATGTCATTTAAGCAATCTAAAATTGTTTTTTTGTTGACAATTACTATCAGAAAAAAGTAAAATATTATTACTTTAAGGACTATGTCATTATTATAGGTTACTATGATTCACCATTGTAATTTAAGGTAAAATATTATAGGTTACTATGATTCACCATTGTAATTTAAGGTAAAATATGTTAGTTAAAATAATTCATGGCCCCGGGAGGGGAGGCCGAGGCTCCCCCACCCCCTCTCCCACCTGAGTTAGACACATTTAGGAAGTTGGTCGCTGCATGCAACAAATGACCTGCCTCAATATCGCACCCGAAATTCGTAAAAAAAACTTGACATCATCCCTTCAATTGACCTACCAGCAGAAGAAACTTGTAGATCTTCTCTGAACTTGGCTGAGCGGGGGCTCATTGGGGAGTTCACGGGCTTATGGCCTTCTCCCAAAGCCATAGACACGTGGGTGCAGAGGAACTGGAGTCCTCTAGTAAAGGAAGGCATCAGAAGCCATCTGGTTGGAAGGGGATTCTTCGTTTTTGTTTTTGAAAACCTAGAAGTCATAAATCTCATCTTCAGGAACGGACCGTATTTTATGGGCCCTCAAGGTCTGTACCTGAACAAATGGTCTCCAGATTTTGATCCAACGCAAGACGTTCCTTCGGTTGTTTCGGTCTGGGTGCACCTTCCTCATTTACCCCTGCATTGTTGGAATCCGAAGTCTCTAGAATCCATTGGAAACACCCTCGAAAAATACATCGACAAAGAAGACAGATAGGAAAAATATTCATGTGCAAGAATATGCATGGAAGTCGATCTGGAGGTAGAACTCCTGGAATCCATTCAACTAAAGGTTGTAGACTGGTCTTACATCCAAGAATTGGACTATGAACAACTTCCATTTAAATGCAGGTATTTCCATGGCTACGATCACTTCGCCCGACATTGCAAAAAGAAAGTCGAGGAGGAGGTGGAAATCTTGAAAGGCGATCAATGGACACAGCTTCAGAAAGAATCCCCGTCAAAACACAACAGTAGATCCAAAGGGAAAGGGACGTCAAAGGGGTATGACGCCCCCACCGCAAGGAATTACCTTGAGGAAGGGAGCTCAACCCCCCAATCCCAAAGGCTTCCAAAAACCCCTTTGAAATCCTCAGCAACCCCCCAGAAATTTTGGATCCAATGATCGAGGAACTTGAACAGCAAATCCCCCCTCCCACAATAGGAAAACACAATGTTGAGATCCATTCTGACTCCCCAATTGGAGCCACCTCCTCCCCTTCCTACATAGATATAATAAAAAAGAAACCTCCGGAAATCTCTGGATCTTCAGAGGATGAGTCTTTTGAGAGACCCTTAAAAAGAGCAGGGAGAAAATCTCATAAAGAAACAAGAGAAGAAGAAGAAGAGAGGCAAAAAATGCAAGGAAGCCAACCCACCATTGAAATGTCCATCGGAAGGAATACCAGAACAAGGCCCCCCAAGGGAGGTCCTCCCCACTCCAGTAAATAATGTGTATAGTATCTTAGAATTGCAAAGGCTTGGGGAATCCTTCGAAGGCCGAAGCAGTCAAAGACCTTTTGAAAATCGACCCTCCCGATATTCTCTTACTCCAAGAGACAAAAATTGAAGGGGACACCCTTCTAGAAATCAACAATCATAAATGGAAGAAAAATGCAAGGAAATCCATCAGCGCAAGGGGCTCTTCAGGTGGCCTTGCAACCTTGTGGGCGAAGGACAAATTTCATTTAGAAATATCCTTCGAGACTCAACATTGGATATTCACTGAACTCCAACATATTCCAAGTAAGATTTCTTTCTCACTCTTCAATCTTTATGTTCATGTCAGGTACTCTGAGAAGAAATATTGTTGGCAAATGCTAGCAGATTTTTTAGAGATTTTCTCTCCTTCGAACATCATTCTCGCCAAAGATCTAAACCTTGTATTTCAACCAAAATGAAAGAGAGGAGGCAACAGTAGAAGGGACCAAATTCTCCCCTTCGTTGAGGAGCTAGTACATCAGTGGGACCTCCTTGACTTCAAGCCTTCAAAAGGACTTTACACTTGGAAAAACAATAAAGTTGGGGTTGATCACATCTCAGCTCGCTTGGACAAATTCTTAACTCAGAGTGCATTTCTATAAGAAAGGAGGATAATCTCTTCCAAGATCCTTCCAAAACTGACTTTCGATCACAAACCTATACTCTTGATTTTGGAAGAAGAAGAAAATATGGCCCCAATCCCTTTCCGGTTCAGCCCTCTTTGGATAGAAAAGAAGGGATTTCTTGAAACTGTCCATTCATCTTGGTCCTCTCCTATTTCAGGGTCTCCAAGATTTGTGTGGGAGCATAAATTAAAAGCAACAAAACATGCACTGAAAGCCTGGGTAAAAATGCCCATGAATACCCCCCTTAGACACAAACAAGAGATTGTTCAACAGTTATCAGATTTGCAAGTTGAAATGGAGATCAAAGAAATATTCAACTCAGATTTAGAGAAGGAACAAGCTGCCCAAAGAAAAAAAAATTGTGCATTTCGCCATGAAGAAGAGTATTGAATGCTTAAGTCTTGAAGCTTGTGGCTAAAAGATGGAGACCGAAACACTTCATTCTTTCATCGACAGTTCAAACCCACCTCTCCCGTAACCACATTTCTGAAATTGCCTCCTCATATGGATTGATCCACAAAGGGTTTGATCAGCTCAAGGTCGTAGTAGAAACTCACTTCAAGAGACTTTACAAGGAAGAAAGATTCGACTACGAAGAGGTTATCTCAGTTTTCCTCTAACACATTCCCTCTCTCGTAAGCAGGAATGACAATTCAATCCTCATGAAAACAGTTTCTGAAGAAGAAATCTGCAATGTCATCTGGTCCATGGAGCCTAACAAAGCCCCAAGACCAGATGGATTCACAATACATTTTTATAGAGCATGTTGGGACATAATCAAGACTGATCTACTGAGGATGATTAAACCATTCCACCAAAGAGATAAAGTAGGAGGCAACACTAACTCCACCTTCCTAGCTTTAATCCCGAAAGAGGTTAATCCGAGCTCCTTTGAAAGATTCAAGCCTATCTTGCTTTGCAACGCTTCTTATAAAAAACAATTCAATCTTTTGGCAAATAGAATCAAGCCCCTGCTAGAGAACCTCATTACCCCCATGCAAGGTGGATTTGTCAAAGGGAGACATATTCTCGACAATGTAATATAGGTCTAAGAAGCCATGCACTCCAGTCACCAACGAAAAGAGCAAGGGATGTTGATAAAGCTCGACATGGAAAATTCTTTTGACAGGGTAAACCTCTCATTCCTTTATAAAGCTCTCATGTCTTTTGGGTTTTGCTCTGACTTTGTTAATTTGATAAAAGCATGCACTGAAAATCCTTGGATAGCCCCTCTAGTAAATGGCAGACCGACAAACTATTTTTAGGCCTCGAGGGGATTAAGGCAAGGATGCCCTCTTTCCCCCTTCCTATACATATTGATGGTTGATACTCTAAGCAGGAACTTGACTGCTGAAAAGAGGATTGGTTCAATCCCAGGAATTAGGTCGATGAAGGGCCTTGACCCAATCAATCATGCCCTCTTTGTAGATGATTCCCTCTTGCTGAATGGAGCCTCCGTAAAAATTGCAAAAAACTTCAACGAAATACTTCAAAGCTTCTGTAGCATCTCCGGAGCACTCATCAATAAAAGGAAAAGTGCAGTTTATGGGTGGAACGCAGAACAATAAACAATTCGACGAATAGCCCTTTACCTCGGGTTCCCCGACCATGCTTCTTGGGAAAAAATAAAGTATCTTGGACTCCCCTTAACACTGGGCTCCAACAAAGATTCTATGTAGAAATAAATTATAAGCAAATTCAAAGCTAAAATCTTATCTCGGGGCGAACAATGGCTCACCAATGCTCGGAAACTCATCATCATAAAATCAGTCTTGTCCTCCCTACCAATCTACCGGGCTTCCTTTCTCCTGGACCGAAGGCGGTCACGATTCAGATCACAAAGATGATTAGAGACTTCCTCTGGCGTGGAGGCAAAGGAAACCAAAAAAAATACCACTTGGTCAATTGGGAAACTGTCAAATGCCCCTATGTTGAAGGTGGACGACAGGTAAGAGACCCCAAGCTTGAAAACCTAGCATTGGGAGGTAAAATCATTTGGAATCTTTATGCAAACCACATACATCCAGTAAGAAATCTCTTAAGAAAAAAATACCTCAATGGAACCTCTATGAGAAACCTCCAGGCAGTGAACATCTCCAAAGGAACCTCGATCTGGAATCTCTGTAGGCGTAGTCTAGAACCCTTTCAGAAGCATCTATTTTGAATCCTAGGGAATGGGAAAAAAACTATGTTATGGCAAGACAACATTATGGGCAACACCCCCCTCACCGAATCAGAAGATCTCAAGGAGATCTACACGTGGATCTCTCAGTGTGGCATCAACAAAATCGCAAACATCTCTGTGTGGGATGATTCAAGAAGATGGAAAAGATGGGATCTCTCGGGCGTCCCACATCAAATGCAATCGCCAAAATCCCTCCTCCTTGCTACGTTGATGGATTGCGCACCTGTACATCTCCTCTCAAGGGATAAATGGGGCTAGGGAAAATTCGGTTTCTACTCAATATCCCAAGGTTATAACACTCTGCATCCCCCAAAAGATCTGAATGAGACAAAAACCCTCTGGAAGCAGGTTTGGGACCCCCTCGGCCTCCCTAAAGTAAATTTATTTTGTTGGGTTTTAATGCACAAAAAAAATTTAACAGGTGAAAATCTAGCAAAAAGAGGCTTCACAGGTCCTCATAGATGCCCCATGTGTTGTCATGCACTTGAAATGATGGATCATTTATTTGTAGACTGTCCATTCACTCAAGAAGTATGGACGATCTCCCTTCAAGGCCTCAATGCCACAGCTCCGAGACAGATCTCAGTGGTTGATTTATTTTCCTCATGGAAGGCGCACTACCCTCAAGAGATACAAAGCATTCCAATCTAGAGAAGAATTTGGCACGCCATCCCCAAATACATTTGTTGGAAACTATGGTTGGCCAGAAACGATAAGATATTCAACAACACGTCGCCTTCCCCCTCAACGGTGGTTGCGAAAGAAAAAGCTTTCATTCTCGAAACAGTGGAAAAACACTTCGCCACGAATGAAATCACTCTTCTCCCCGAAGAATAGAAAATGGACTGGAACCTTCACCTTCTGAGACAAAAATCAAACCATTGTTCGACCTTCAAAAACTCTAAGTTGGCGTTTGCGAGACAAAGATGCAGTTTTTCAAGATTGGTGGAGGAGGCAAGGCATAGCCTCAATTTTTTCAATGGAGCCTCCAAGGGAAACCCAGGGAATGCAGGAGCAGGTGGAGTGATTTACTCCTTGGATGGAACTCGAAAAGACATCTTCAGCTGGGGTCTTGGTCAGAGAACAAATAATCAGGCTGAAATTCTCGGCTGCTAAAAGTTTGTCAGATAGCCAGTGAAAATGGCATTAAAGAAATACAAATCTTTGGAGACTTTGAAATCTTGATTAAGATTTTAAACATGAATGATGAATTCAACAATCCAGTAATCAACAAGGCCTTACAAAGACTTCGTCAAGTGTCGCAAGACTTCTCCTTCCCTCTCTTTTTCCACATCCTTCATGGATCGAACAAGGAAGTAGATGCAAAGTCGAATATGGGTTTCCTAATGCCTTTAGGAGTACTCAGTAAAAATGACGAAACCCCCTTGTGGATCCCTATCCTGTAGTTTCGACTCTTCCTCATATCATAACTATGTAAGAATGGGAAATGATGTATTCAGATTAAGCGGGAAGTTGTTCCCTTGTAATGACGGTTGATACGTCCTTGGCCCAGCCGACCCCAATTTCAAATAAAATTAGCCGTTTCAGTTAAAAAAAATAATTCATTGATAATTTGTAAGGGATAGATTTTCACTTTTACAAAATGTTTTTAGGTTTTGGGCACTTACCCTATTTCCTTATATCCAAAGAAAACAAGCTCTTAAGATCTTCTTTCAATACTATAAAGAAAATTTCAACCAAAATAATATTAAGAAAAAAGCCAATAATCCATGTTACTCATTAATAAGGTCTCAAAAAATCATATACATCTAAGTAATAATCCCATACTTAAAAATAAATACTAACTATTTTTCTCAATTTAATCTTTTATTTAAAAGGTAAGAGTTTTTATAGTTTATAAATAATTTTTAATTTAAATTTATTTACATAAAATAATATACTTAACAAATTAATTAACTAATTATATAATCTTATATTTAAAAGATAAAAATATTTATACTTTATAAATAATTCTTAATTTAAATTGTATTTACATAAAATATAGTAAACAAATTAACTAATTATATTTTATCAATTAAAATGTCAAATAATTTATTTCTAATTTTAATGTTAAAATGTTTAAAGAAAAATACTATTTTTAGTGACATACATATTTGTGTATTTTTTCAATGCATCAACATGTAGGAAACATACATGAATATGCCAATTTATTAGATATATAAATTCTTATATTTATATTTCATTTTTATGAAGGGTGTTATAATTTAAATTTCATTTACATAATGTAATCAAATAGTTAAATTGTCAAATAATTTGTTTATAATATGTTTATATTGTTACATTGAAAATGTGAGAAGGTAAAACCATTTAATTTTTATCATCTATATATATGGGTGGTTTTTTAAAAATATATATGGTTTTTTTCTCTATATATATAATTGGGAATGTATAAAAAAATGTATTTATATTAATGTTAATTTATGGGATATACAAATTCTAAATGGTTTATATATTATTTTTGACAACTATAGTAGAAGATTTATAATTGAATTTGAATGGTGAAAAGTTTCTACTCTACCATAAAAGTTTATACCTATGGTGAATTTAGAGGGTGAAGGGTTTCTACTTTGACGTAAAGAATTGAATGTATGTTAAAATATAAAGAATGGAAAAAAAAAAAAAAAAAAATCAAACTAAGAAGGAAAACTATAAGTAAATGTGAACATGAGAGATAGGATTAAAGAGCTAGAAGAAAAACTAACTAGCAAAAGAAATTTGAACCTCATAATTTTTTGTATAAAAGAACAAGAATATTAAAAGATAAACCACAAATTGAAACCACTTACATCATAGAAGCAAAGAGGTTGGGAAAAATAGTTGAACATAAAGATAGGTTGATCTCTGTAAACACCATAAATATGGCATTCTTAGTAAATCTCAAAGCTTAAAAAGATTTGGAATATTTATAAATGGAGACCTCATTCCACATGACCAAGTTGAATTAAGGAAAGAAGTTTAAAAAGTAAAATAAAGCAAAAAAAAAAAGGTAAATGAGAAATACTTACAAATAAAAAAGCTATTATTAAGGACAGAGACCAAAATAAAAATAATAAATAAGAATTTAGAACACATAAATAAAATTTTTTAAAATTCCAAATAATGACTTACCTTCCTAAGATCTAATGGTCCAATGAACTTTAATCATTATCATAATATGATATACATGTTTTATATAATAATATAAAATTATAATATTAACTATACCCATTTTATCTTTCTATAATATTAACTTTCATTTAAATATAATATTAACTTTCATTTAAATATAATATAAATTTATAATATTAACTATAAATATTATTAGGTATTTTATGGAAAAATAAAATTATTTTTTCTAATACTTGAATTTTTTATTAAAATTTTATAACATGTTTTTAAAAACTTTGATCCTTGTCCTTATCAAAATATTCTTTAAAAATTTAACCAAGTCTTAAAATTAAAGCAAAGTTGCTGCTTATATTAGATACATTGAACATCCTTAAACTCATTTTAAATCTGGTCGATTTTAAACATTATTTAATTGATGAAGATGGGCTCATGATCTAGATCTTCAGCTAAGCATTTGTTTTAAAAAGATGACCGTGAAGTTAATTGGCACATGTTTGAACTCTTAATATATGGTAAGCTATTAATAAGATGCGGTGATTTAGTTAATATTTTAATGTCTTCTCTTCTCCGGATCAACCGACTTTTTGAATTAAATACTAATAAAATTTAATTCACTCTCAACAATATAACCCGAGAATCTACTTTTTGTTTATCCAGAAATACGTTTTAAAAATTCATGTTCTAGGACATGAACATCCCAACTCTTTGAGATGATTTTATAACTAGTCAACTGCACATGACTTCCTTTCGAAGAATTTATAATAAATTTAGGTCTAAATACAATGTAGATCACAGCTGCTTTGCTTTTTAACTTATAATGAATTTAAGTTTAAATACAAGGTCTGTTTGATCAGAGATCTCTTCATTCAATGCATTGTCCATGGGATAAATATACTCAACGGAGTAAGTTAACTGTGTAACAACATTGTAAAATAAAATCTATTTACTGCAATATTAACTTATTTCCATTTCAACAAAATTAATTTCTCTACACCAGTAGTACCTTGCAGTGTGTTTGCCCTATCATTTTGCCAAAGGCCATTTTGTTTACAAGGAAGGAATTTAAAAACCGTTTGAACGAATGAGACTCTTTATCAATATAATTTTTTCCACACGCTACGGGGATCTGCGCTAGCTGTACGATCTGACTGGGCGGTGCTTCAAACATTTAAGAACAGGTGCTGGTRGTTAATACTAWAATTATATGCCTCTCAATCTCTYCAAAGATCTCGACAATTCCGCCAAACTGAACACGTATACTCATTCGGTGCCACAAATCATTGTCATTTATAAAGTCACCCGAAAATATAGGAAAAGCAAGAAGGSCGAAGGGACTTCAGTAACATGTATTTGTTATTATATGTATAAATATAATGCTCAGGAGAGACATGTTTCAGTCAACCAGTTTCTAGTACATCCTATAYCAAATCTTTAGTACACCATTYCGTCATACGTTTCTTCCAWCGTGTTAATATGGTGTTGCTTCATCCTGCAACGAAACGTGCTAAATATATATGYATGTGAGATTGGAATAGCATTTGATGTTGGAATCTTACACCCTGTCAAATTATCAGCATCCAAAACGTTAGCAGTGGAAGATGTAGATGCCATGGACTGCCTTTTATTTATACGGAAGTACTGGGCACAAACACTGAACCTAATCTTGCGCAATTAAGTTCGGATTTGGAATAAGCTGGATAATATAGTATAAGTTTGTTAATTATTTATATAGGTTAAGACATTAAGCGGAGAATACGTTGTTAAGGGACTTGTTTAAGCATCTGCAGCGATCGCGAAGAGTAGTTGAGGGGCTTTTAAAAAGCCGAGCCGTGATCAGCGAAGAGTGCGCGTCCACAAGAAATGTGTTGAAATCTCCATTGCCATGCCCTGTCTGTCTAGAAAAGAAAATTTAAAAATAATAGTTGTCGGCTGGCTATTTGTGTCAAAACCTAAACTTGTATAATTTTGACGTTCCAATCTATAATTCTACAAACGTGTTCTACCCCTATCCACGTCGCAACATTGACGGGTTGCCGTGGAAGTGTCTAGTTATCGTAATGCGAGCAGTCAGAGACTCACGGACTTCTATGGAGTAACATGAGGGGATGGGCACGTTGCAGTAATCGTTGTCCCAACACTAACCCAATCACGTACGCAGAAAGTTCGTTTCGGTGAATTTGTGGTGCAACGTGATGCATTAACTTCATCTCAACCTCCACTGGAATAACTCCACAGATTTACAAAGTGAAACGCATCGACTTCCTGTTGCTAGTTTATTTCTACTTTTCCAGAAGATTTTGATTAGTTTGGATAATTGTATCAGCTTCAGCCCTGTTCTCTTTATTACAATAAAGTTGATTCGTTGCCTATTACATTGCGGAGCGAATGTTGTTTATCCTCGCTTTGAGTACAGAGGTTTTTAAGCAAGAAATGTAATGACGGGTCTCGAAGCACAGTATGATATCTCTGTAGGGATACTATAATCCTGATATACTTGTATAAACTCAGGATATAACGCTGATATACTTGTATGAACTCAGGATATAACACTACCATTATGTTCTGCACGGTACACGAAACATTGCCCCTTCATGCGTACAGAGCATTTCTGACTCACGTTAAAAGACAGTCAAATTCATAGACTACGAAGAATGGTTTGTATAATTGAATGGGATAATTTGTGTGAACTTCGATACGCGTTTGGTGTTGCTCAAATACTACTTCGCTGCTCGCTGTTTTGGGTAATTGGTACATTTTTTAAGTTTCGATTCATTAATTTATAGGGTTTTAACGTTTAACCTCTTATTTGGTCTCATATGCCGGTAAGAGGCTTCTCAAACATGGGAAATAAGGGCTTTAAAATAAAAAAATGAATATGCAGAAAGCAAGGTGAATTAATGTTAAGTTTCAATTTAGCATTAATTTCCAAACATTAAATGTTTAATGTTTTGGACGCATAAAGTATATAACCCACTTTGTAATGTTTGGAGGTGGCCTTGGTGTTGGTCTCTCACAATGATCTGTGTCATGTCTCTGGTGTTAATGTCTCACAGTGACCCATGTCATGTCCCTGCAACGTGTTCACCCATGTCCATGTCCATGTTGTTCATTGATTTCCCTGTGTTGGGCGACGGAGGCTTCCATTACAGTCCATCCCTATGTTATGGTCTTCTATCTCGCCACCTCTCCTCCCATTCCATTGCAACTTCCCACTATATGTATGGCCCTGTTTTGCACAGCTTGGATGGATCAATTGATTCATTGAACTGAAGGACGGATTCTCATGAAAAGAGGCACAGGCCTGGGTTGCCCCTCTCTATCCCTCCTCTCATCCATCCTTCCTTTGCTTCCTTAGAGCGTGACGTCCTTCCTTCTAGTGAAGGACGCGAGGAACTGACTGAGATGCTATATAAAGAATAAGAGATGTTATCATTGATGTTGCCACTGGCTTAGGGATTGCCAGTAATGGTAGCTTAAACCCTTACGCTCGAGGGTTACCTAGGATGGAACTAGAAAGAATGAGTAGCTACACGGAGAAGGTACTATGGAAGAAGCAAAATCTTAAGAGAGGGCAGGGTGAGCTTTGAAGCGAGGCAAAAGACTTTCCTCTAGTTTTCATAATCGACTTTTCTTGTTACACGGCCTCCATATGGGTTTTCCTCCTCCTCATATACACCTTGATAGTGCAGAATTTGAGTTGGGAAATTTTTAATTTTGGCCACATTCTTATAACCATTGTGTTCTTCTATGTCCATGTGTATATAAGCATGGTGTGGCACCTCACCTGCGTTATATCTGTCTTGGAGGACAAATACGAAGTAGAGATTTTCATGTTATGCTGGGAACCTGGAAATGAATTGCTCCTTCGAAATCCAGAGGAATTGGTGAATTTTATACAGTGATTTTTATGCAAATGATGATTTTTATAAAATTCACTGTACCTGGAAAGCAAGCACCCCATTCCTGACCGCAAGCATCCCATTCACGACCGGTTCCCTCTTCACCTCTTTCAATAATCCACAGTTATATGCCTTCGGGCGGCACTGCTCCCACTTCCTTCGCCAACTCCCCTTGGTCTGGTATTGGTATGGCTCCAACTCCTTCTGGGTTAGGTTCAAATTCTATCACTTTATCTTACTCCTGTGCATTCCCTCTCCAGTTGTGGTTTGTTGGTGGGTCTGCATTCCCTCTCCAGTTGTGGTTTGCTGGTGGGTCTGGCTAGTTCGTAGTTAGATATTGAACTAACTAAATTTTCACTATCATAGTAATTCCCTCCACTTCTTCACCTGGGAGTTCGACTACTTCCTCCTTCCAACAACTAGCTACTTCAGGTAGACGAGGGCCATCCTTGAGCTAGCTCTATCTAACCTTTTGACTTGAGGTTTGAAGAAATCCAAGTTTGGGACTAACAAGCAACACCCATAGCTGGCCCTACCGGACAGGGGGGAGAGCAATGCGGACTAAAATCGCACACCACTTCTTTAGAATCAACCAAAAGATAGGGGTGCCTTTGTTGCTTCTTATACTACAGACTTAGCCTTTCCCGTCTCTGCTGCGAGATCTACTATCGATTCATGATCTCACAGATTGGAGGGCATGCTTATTTGGGGGTTCTAGGATAACCTCTGGAACCTCAACTTTCTAAAAAAAGTGAAAAAACTAAATATGTAACAAGGTCCCGTGGTAACTACGTATTTTCTGGTCTTACCCGGTCTCGGAAGTAAGGAAGTAGATAATTGTTGGAAGGAGGATGTAGTAAAAACTTTCAATAACAAGTGTCTATCCTAAAGTTGTTTGAACCAAGTATACTAATATTATATTACTTTATTAACAAGTGTTTTAATTTTGTTGATGTTACGTTTGGCATTTGTAACAAATGTTATGCTTTGTTGAGAGTAGATCACCTGTGTGCTTTGGTAATTAGATGTGAATCTAAATATAATGTATCTGGCTAATGTCCATTTTATAAAACACTAGTTCAGATTTACTCAATGCACCAACTTGCACATCACTTCAAATATTTTGCATTCCCATTTTATAAAACATTGGTTCAACTTTACTACAACTTATCACTTCAACTCTTTTGCAATCTAAACTGGGTTGCTTCTATAAAGGTGTAAGGTATATTATAAGATGAATCAGGAAAGCTTAATCTTTTGAAATTTAAATCAACTGCCTTATCACTTCAACTCTTTTGCATTCTAAATTGGGTTGATTCTGTAAAGGTGTTAGGTATATTATAAGACGAATAGGGAAAGCTTGATTTTTTGAAATTTGGTGAGTGTAGACCTTCCAAGCGAGAATGAGAATGTGGATGCTTAATAAACATAAACATCATAGAATTTCATTTCATCCTTGAGCTTGGTCATCTCAAAATCAAAATCTTTAAAATCATATTTGTTCGGGTGACCCTATCAACTGCACACTCACCATCTTAGAAGTGCCATGTAAAGGTAGTGCAGTTTGGATACCCACCTTTCCAAAAATTCCATGTGATGGTCACTCCTGTCCTTGTGGGATATGATGGTTGCAGTAGCCTTTTTTGTCGAGTGTCTACGCTCAGTTTGTTCCATTCAGAGGACCCGCGCTCCTGAAAAGAGTAGCAGGTGGTTACATGAGTCTCAATTAGTTCTTCCTGGAAGATTCCTATCTATCCCCCAAATTTTTTGGTGAGCACTACATTGTAATCAACTTAATCCTGTCTTTGCGTGACTGATCTTATACAGGTGGCTAGTTCAATTCACTTGATTGTTTTGTTGTTAGAGATAATGCCTAATTAATCCTACATACTAGAGTTTAGGGATTGGATTGGGTTAGCTGGAGGAAGTTGAGATATTCTCTGAACCTCTCCCTCCAAGAGTGGAATAAGTTGGATTTCACAACACTTATTTAAGTGTGATGTATCTCTTGTTACTTGGTGGAATAATACAAACGATTTTCTATGTGAGCTTAATACTTCCAATTCTCAATTTGGTATCAGAGCAGGTTAGTGATTGCTGAGTTGCTGCGTGGAGGAACCATCCATCTATCTCACCATGAGTCGTCTGTCAAACTCTGATTCATTGTGCGTGGAGGAGGTCGCATCTTCAAAGTTGCTCTTTCCTATGGGGATCTTTACAACAACAGATTATGTGTTTTTCTTTGAAGATGAGGAGGAAAATGAGACAATTTTCGAAGATGAGCATGAAGATGACGGTGATCATGAGTGTGATCCTTCAGATGAAAAATCATGTAATTCTGATGGTGGTGGAGGATAGCAAGTGCAAAATGGGGCACAAACACTGTGAATAATGCAGGCAATGATGAAAAGATGTCATTGCAAGATGAGACATCAATGGCCTGTCCTCTTGTATCAGGAATTGCCACATATGTCAAATCGATCAAGTCGGCTCTCATGACAATAGATTCTACCCTAGATCCAAACTACATGAGCAATAAAGACAAAGAAGTGACATCTTGTTTAAGTCAGATAGATCTAGTGAAGACTATTGATCTTGAGCTTATATACGACATCAACATTAACTTCCTGAGGGTGACCAAATTACTAGGATACCATGCCAATCACTAAGGTGAAACTAGGAAAAGGATATAAATTCCAAGCAAATATTCCATAATCAAGAAATGAATCTTTGCAACATGCTTAAATGCTTCAAATATTAAAGTTACACTTACCATAAGACTCGACTTGTTATCTCAGGAAGAAAGATTTGCTTCCTTCTGGGAGACAAACCAATGTAGTGGATGTTGCTCTACTATTGTCGATGATGGTTGAGTTCTATAATATGTTGCAAGCTTGTTTAAGCATGGACTAGGTGACCACATTGTCCATCCTCTCCCAAGGCATGGTTTCATAAATTGGACCCCTAAATCCAAATGTTACATTGCTTCATACTGAGCAAAACCCTAGTTCTTAAAATCGATGAAAAAAACAACTTCAGAGGTATACAAAGACAAGGCATGGAAAGTGAATGCAAGACATGGCATTGCAATGCATGGTACAAAAAGGCATCGCATGGAAAGACATGCCATACCATAGTAAGGCATGGCATGGCAAAGCAAGGCATGAAAAGGAAATGCATGGCATGGCAAGGCAAGGAAAGGAAATGAAAGGCATGACATGGCATGTCATGGCATAGAAAGGAAAGGAAATGCAAGGCATGCAAAGGAAAGGCATGACATGGCAATGAAATGCATGATATGGAAAGTCATGGTATGGAAAGACAAGACATGGCAAGTGAATGCAAGGCATGGTCTGGAGGGGCATTGCATGGAAAGGCATATCATATGATGGCAATGCATGGCATGGCATGTAAAGGCAAGGCATGGCATAGAATGGCATGGAAAAGCAAGGCATGCAAAGGCAAGGCATAGAATGGCATGGCAATGTATGACATGGTATGGAAAGACAAGGCATGGCATTGCTAGGCATGGTATGGAGGGTCATGGCATGGAAAGGCATCACATACGATAGCAAGGCATGCAAATGAAAGACATGTCATGGCATGGCATGGCATGGCAAGACATGCAAATGAA
Organism: Picea engelmannii; assembly: GCA_009831015.1. Taxonomy (NCBI): domain Eukaryota; kingdom Viridiplantae; phylum Streptophyta; class Pinopsida; order Pinales; family Pinaceae; genus Picea; species Picea engelmannii. Next base: position 1,027,418 of record ML780728.1, read on the forward strand.
AGACATGTCATGGCATGACAAGCAAAGGAAATGCATGGCATGGAAAGGAAAGGAAATGCAAGGTATGGCATGGCAAGGCATGTAAAAGCAAGGCATGACATGGCATGGCATGGCAAGGCAAGGCATGATATGGAAAGACATGGTATGGAAATACAAGGCATGGCATTTCAAGGCATGGTATGGAGAGACATGGAAAGGAAAGGAATACCATATGATAGAAAGGCATGGCATGGTATGGAAAGGCAAGGCATGCAAAAGGAAAGGAATGGCATGGCTTGGAAAGGCAAGACAATGCATGCCATGAAAAGGGAAGGAAATGCATGGCATGACAAGGCAATGGATGGCATGGAAAGACATGCAAATGAAACATATGGCATGGCATGGCAAGGCAAGGCATGGAAAGGCAAAGCAAGGCATGGCATGGCATGGTAAGGCAAGGAAATGCATGGCAAGACAAGGTAATGCAAGACATGCAAAGAAAATGCATGGCATGGCAAGGCAAGACAAGACATGGAATGGCAAGGCATGACATGAAATGGTATGTCATGGCAAGGCAAGGCAAGGCAATACACCTTGACACCTTTTATTAATTTTTTTTCATAATTTTCAACCCTTTAGAGCTTGATGTATTGAAATTTTTCTTTGGAAGGATTGACATTTGAATGTGGTCTAGTTGAATGAGTATCAAGAGAATCTTCAAAATTACCTATAAACTATTTAATTCTCAAAGGACCTTTGAAGCATATTAAAGTGGGCCAAAATGTCCTAGAAAAATATTCATTTGTGAAATATAAGAGAAGAAGATATATAGCCCAATTAACTCTCAAAGGATTTCTATAGGAAAACATAATCATATATAGCACATAATGGAGAGGGTTGGCACTTACGGTTATGTAATAGAATTTATAGTTGATAGTTAAAATGTATAACAATTTTTTTTACGATCTTTACTAACGTTTATTGGAATTGTTGCATGTTTTACATCATTGGAATGACATCTTATTTGTAACTTATTTGAAATTTTATTATGGTATGTGCACTTTGATATGATGTAATATGATTATGGTTTCATTTTATATGTTGTAATATTAGAAATATAACTCAAAAATTAAATATTGCATGAAATAAATAACAACTTTTCATTTTGAATGTTCATTTTTTCAGAGCACGGGTCTTCCAGAAGATCCAATTAATCCCCATGAGATAGATCTAGATTATAATGGGTCTGATACATACATGGGAGATGATGATGATGAGGAAGATGCAGAAGACACTGTGAATGACAACGATGATGACCACATTGATGATGATCAATATAATGATGATGACCTAGTTGCCGATAATATCCAGTGGCATTGATCATATAGACTCCATCATGCATCATTGTTGATATATCGTTATGATGCTTATTTTCATGTTTACTATCATATGTATCATTTTCACCTGCAATAGCATATTATTGAGTTTTATCATTTTGATTTATATCATTTGGAAATATATCATCTTGACTTGTATAATTTTGACATGTATCATTTTGAGCTACATCATTTATCATTTTGACTTATATCATTTGGACATATATCATTTTGAATTACGTCGACTATTGGCCATGTATCATTCTGACATATTATTGATCCACTGTCATATTTGACTTTCACTTGTTGTAATTATATAGGATGATGATCTTATCAATATTAAAGATATAAGTTGCTTGACATGATACTTATTTAATATTGATATATTTGACTAGTTTTAATTATAAATGATGATCATGTTATAATCATTATCTTGTTATTTTATATATACTGTATGTTGTAGATTTTATTTAGATGGAGATTTAATACGTATAATGATGTTGTTAGTTTGTATGGATATCTATTTCCCTAACAATTCTTTATAAAAGCTATCATATAAAATACTTCAAATGCAATGACTTACTCTATAATAGTATAAGTTTTTTAAGATGCATGATATATTTAACTAATTAAATTAAAATAAAAAAAGTTAAATTAATAAATGGAAGCTATAAAAGACGTAACATGTGGCTCTAAAATGGAAGTAAAACTCAACATTAAATTTGAAGCCATACTTAGAGTTATTTCTGGAATTAAATAGGAAGCTAAATCAATTTCTTAACAAGAATCAAATTGGATGCTAATTAAGAAGCAAATCCCAACACTAAAAGGAAACAAACCCTGGACCTAAAAAAAAAGCAAAACTAGGCACTAAAAAAGAAGCAAACCTTGGAACTAAAAAGAAGCAAACCATGGAGCTAAGAAGGAAGCAATTCTGGAAGCAAAAAGCTATGCAATAATGAAAGCACATATTGGTGTTAATTTGGAAGCCAAACTAGAAGCTATTTTGGATGCTATACTAGAAGCCAAACAAGAAGCATGATTGGGAGCTAAACTAGATGCCACACCTGGAGCTAAACTAGGCGCTAAACTAGGCGTTAAATCAGGAGCTAAACTAAGAGCTAAACTAGGGGCTAAACCAAGAGCTAAAATAGGCGCTAAACTAGGTGCTAAACCAGGAGTTCAACTAGGCTTTAAACCATGAGCTAAACTAGGTGCTAAACCAAAAGCTAAACCAGGTGCTAAATAAGAAGCTAAATTGAGCGCTAAATAAGGAGCTAAACAGGGCACTAAATCAGGAGCTATCTTGGACACTATTTACGGAGCTATATCTCAAGTTCGGTGCTAATCTAGGTACTAAACCAGGAGCAAGACTAGGCACTAAATCAAGAGAAAAACTAGGCCCTAAACTAGGAGAAAAACCAGGCGCTAAACGATGCACTAAATATGGTGCCCAAGTGAACACATCATTTAGCGCCATCCAATCAACCCAATTCATGCACACAAATACACTAAATTTCTACGCTAATCTAGGCACTAATGGTCTGTTTTGTTGTAGTGTCTAATATATATATTATTTTTCTTTAAAGGAATATTAATTTTTAATCTTTAATGAAGAACATTTATCTAATCTATATTGATTACATCTTGAATGGATCTAATGGTTTAAGGATATGTGTTTCTTCCTATAAGGTCGAGGCTCAAATCCAAGACATGTGTTTCTTCCTATAAAATCTAGGTTCAAATCAAGAGAGGGTAGGGTATGTACACCTCAATAAAATTTAGGATATGTACACCTCAAGAATTTAGTAGTCAAAAGCCCTCTAGTAAATGAGTCTCATACAATAATAAAATTAAGTATTAATTTGTTGTTTTTAAGTTTATGTGGTAAGGAGTTTCGCATGTGTTGTTCGGATAATCCACAATTGGAGTCGTTTAAGTATTAATTTAATTATTAAATAATATATAAATATATTATTAATTTATCTATCAAATAAATAACTATGTATAATTAAATTTTGATCTTAAAATCATAATATTATCATAATAATAATTTAAAATTAAAAGAGTTAAACTCTATGAAAATCTTATTTGGAAATGATAATTTTTCAAAAAACACACAATGAACTTCTCACGTGAACAACAAAACAAAATAAATTAAAATGAATTTTTCACGTTAAAGATTTATGAGACAATATTTCATCCCAAAACTTGATTAATACCGTCCCCCGAGTCCTCTTAAATACCGCACGCTAATTTTCCATGTTTGATAGGTGACCAACTTGAACCGTGGTTAAGCCACTTAAACCGTTTACTACCCTATGAGGTAACTTAATGAAATGAATGCAATTACAACGAACCAACCCAGAATGACACATTGACACATTTCTGGTGGAAAAGTTGCCAGAATGAGCATCATGGTTATACATTGATGGATGCACAAGAAGTACCATGCACAAACAGAGAGCAGAAAAGGCATGACCAAACGTTTTAATTATTTATGTTTGTAAGACTTCAAATAATGGAGGCAAAGAAAACTGAAGGAAATCATTAGAGTGCTCTGTGGAAAGAAGCAACTCTTCCAAGTAATCATTCCCGAGGTCCTGCAACTCGACAACAGTCGAGTCTAAGGCTAAGCATATATTATTTCTGTTGCTATTCGTTTGCACATCGTTAACCAACCCGCAGGCAGCACTGCGTAAATGCTTCTGATAGAGTGCAGGACATTCCAATGCTGAGCCAACCCCTTGTATGTCGTCACTCTTTCTACTACTCTCTCTCATTCTTTTCTGCCGCATGGCGGTCATTCCATCATCGTCTTCTGCAATATATTTCTTAAAATCTGCTACAAGAGAATCGGCGTCTGGCACTTCCGAACGAGAGACTCTGATGTGCTTGTGCCGAGAGGATATGAGTTTAGAGGAGCATCTGTAATTGGTGTCTTCCAAAGCCTTCGTCACAACCTCTATGGGAAAGTTTAAAGAGGCCCGAGTTCCGCGAATGAGAAGAGCAGCTTTATCATAAGCCATGGCGGCCTCTTCGGCCGTTTTGAAAGTCCCGAGCCACACTCGAGCCCCCTGCCTTGCCGAATCTCTTATTTCCGCTGCGAATTTACCCCATGGACGTTTGCGGACCCCTCTGTACCGCTTCGAATTCTCTGCACCTTCACCTCGTGCCCGGCTCATTTCAGTCTTGCAGATCGCAGGCGTGCAGACCGTGGATCCAGTTGCTCSATGGATCTCCGTCTCCTGCTGTTCATGAGATGCAGACCATCCATTCTTAGCGGCCTCGTTCAGAAGTTCGAAGAGTATCATGTCCTCTGAGTCGTTCTCCTTCAGTGGCACCATGGAAATTTCAGGATTCCAGCAGCTTCCTTCATTCCCATGATTACTAAAAGCAACTGGTTGCAGTTCATCATGTACTGGATGATCAGTCCGTGCCGCAATGAAATGAGCCCATACATCTTCTAAAAGCCTCTCTGACGATACCACTACACCATGATGATGACGATAAGGCCCCCCTGCGCCATGAGGAAAAGCTGTTTCTAAAGCCATAAATTATAACTACTGCTAATTTGAGTATGCAGCTGACACTCGGGCACCAAGACCTGCTAATCCAAAAATAAATAGAAGATTTCTTGATCCTGCGTTTGTAATTAAATTTTGGGGCGATCGCAAGCTTCAATACTGGAAATCCCAATTGACATGATTGAGAAAAGTAACAGGCATGAAAATAGAGGGAGATTCTCCGTCGTTTGATGGAATGGAAATAGCTGAAGCGACTGCAATTGAAGGCTAAATTTCAGCGGTTGTGTTAGAGGTGGCGACGAGTGGCTAAATAGTGGAGGTTGGCGGGGAGTAGGCCGTAATAAGCGGGAACACCCATGAAAGAAGCGAGTTGCTTTCACTTTACTCTTTCTAACAGTTTTGTTGAGAGAGGCGGAAGACACTGAAAAGCAATGAAATGCAGACAATGCGGAATCTGTTAAAGTCAAATGATCCCAGTCCCGTATCAAAGGCAGGTGCATTCACTTTCTACACGATCATAAGTCAATTATTTATTTATTTATAAATTAAAACAACACTTTATAACACCAAGACGAGTTCTCTTATATCGTTTTTCTATTCTTTTTAAAGGCGGTAAAATTTATATTATATTGTTTTCTTCTATTTTTCAAAGCTGTAAAATTTAAATGGTTATTATTTTTTAAGTGGTAAAATTTATCTTAATTTACTTGTTAATTAGTAATAAAAATAAATTATTATTGGTTATATGTCAATGTACATTAATTTATTATTATAATTTAAGGTAAATTATGCTAGTCAAAATAATTGGTTGGTTGTTTCTACGAGGGTGGATGGATTTTCATTCTGGTCAAATATTTATGGGTTTTGGATCACTACCTTGTTATTTTATATATTCAAAGAAAATGAGCTATTAAGTGTTAGATCTTCTTTCAATACTATAAAAAAAATTCCAACTAAAATAATATTTAAAACTAAGTCAATAATCCATATTAATTATTATAAGGTTTTTAAAGGGATCATATACATATTAATAACATTTAACATTAATCTTATACATTAAATTAAATATTAATCTTCTTTTTTATTTAATCTTATAATTAAAAGGAAGAATTTTTATATTTTATCTTTAAAATCAATTGTTTACTTTAAACTTTATTTACATAATAAAATATATTAAACAAATCAATTAATTATATTCTCATAGTTAAAATATCAAATTATTTATTTGCATTATTATTTTTTTTTAGTTATTATATTTCCATTGAAATATAAAACATAAGTTTTGATGCCCACAAGAAACCAGACCAACAAAAAAGATAGCTAAATTTATGAGATACAAACTGAAAGTATACCTCCTATCACTATTGTTCTGCTAAAATGAGGTAGGGGGATAATACTTAGACCACTCAATATAAACCACAAAAAAAGAAAATCATAGAGTCATGAACCTAGATTATTCTATTGTAGTGAGGTTGAGTGTGATGCCCAAACCTATCATCATAATCCACAAAATTGATATGCAAGGAGACATAAAAACCTATTGAATTTGGTGGCCCTCTGTTGCTGGGACCTGAGGCTTAGCATATTCAAGATTCTTCAGATCCATACCAGCAACCTTGTTTACGAAAAAGTTCAATTTTTCGTCGATTAACTTCACTTGGCGTTGTACGTCATCCAACTGCATGAGAACCTCCTGTCGAGCCTCATGGTGATCCAGAAGAACGCGACCCATGAGAGTTTTTAAATGCCAGTAAATTTCGACTTTATTTAAGGAATGAGAGAGTCGTCCCCGGATGGTGCCCTTATCAGGAACCCAAGGGCTGGTAGTCTGGGAGACCTCCTCATTAGCAACGAATTTTCTCAGTACCCGCACTTCAGCTTCTGCTACCTCAATCTCAGCTCGGATGCCCGGGGGAGTGAGGGTGAGGTATGACTCGACAGATATTTCTACAGTATATATGAGCCTAGAGCCAGAGTGGGTGCGAGGGAGACTAGAGGAGTTTCCACGGGTGCGACGGGAGGATCCGTCGCGAGCCAAAGCTGGAACACATAAGGGGAGATGCATAGAACGAAGAAGCGAAGGGAAAAGGATGGGAGCCGAAGTGATGTCGAGAACGGGAAGTGGAGAATGGAGTTGGCGAACCTTTGAAAGAATAGGAGGATAAGAGGGGAGAAATGCAGAGGGAAGACAACCAAGGATGAGGCGATCAAGGACAAGAGGATATAACTGCAGGATAATCTCATTAAGGACGATGAGATAGGCCATATCCACCATTATACGCAGGAGGAAATTCAACATAACTAGGTGAGTCGTCTGGTACCAAATCTGATAGCTGAGGACGAAGGTGATGGGAATATGAGGGTGATTCATAACAAGGAACATGCGAGGAGACATGGCAGCCAGAGGAGACATTAAGACGCATGAGTGAAGGAGGTGGTGAATGAGGATGGAGGGCAACTATCCTCATTGTGAATTTCGATGTGGGAGGAGGAAGAGGGTCCCACCTACGTTTAGAGTGCATCCCTAACACCCTATGCAGAAATATTTATTTACATTATCATTGTTAAAGAAAAAAAAATATTTATACTAGTGTAACCTCTTAAAATTAAGATACATATCTGTAATTTTTCAATACACTAAGTGTAGGGAAAAACGTATTCATATCAATATCAATTTATTGGATATGTAAATTCTCTTGTCATAGTTTGAATTTCATTTACATAGTGTAATGAAATTTAATAAACTGAATATTATAGTTAAATTGTTAAATAATTTTTTTATGAATTTCATTTACATAATGTAATGAAATTTAATAAGATGAATATTATAATTAAATTGTTAGATAATTTGTTTATATTGTTATAGTAATGTAGAAAGATTTACTCATAGGCTCATAAAAGAAGCACATATATATATGGTTTGTTTTTCTATTTATAACAATAGGAATATATGAAAAATGGTATTTATATTAATATTAATTTTTTGAATATATAAATTTTAAATCGTTTTAAATATTAATATTGAATATATAAATTTTAAATAGTTTAGATATTGATTTAGATATTATTTTTAACAATTATACTATAAGATATATGATTTAATTGTATAAATAGGGTTTATGTATAATATTGATATTACAATATATGTTTTTGTGTATAAATAGTGTTTTATATGGAAATATGAAATCACTTTTCACTTAATTATAAGAAAATTGAAGATTGAAGATTATTTCCATTTCAAATAAAAATTATGAATGAAAAATGGAATTTTTTTTTTTTTTTAAATAAAAAAGAGGGTAGTACCTTCTATATTAGATAAGCACAGAACTTAGACAAAAATACAAAGTCATGGCTAAAAACCACCAAAAATGCTGCCGGTAACCGGAAACCAGCATAACTGAGGGGCTGATAGCAGTTTTAGCAATAATACATAAAGTTGAGAAGCCCCTGTCCTGCCCGAAGGAAACCATGACAGGTGCTAATGGTCCAGGAATACATAAAACAAAAAAGCAGTAAACAAAAGCCAGGAAACAGTAAAACCTAATCACCCGTTGCGTCGTCACCTTCATCCGCCTGCCAAGTGTACCTCGCTGGAATAGCAAACTCCTGCGCGCACAGGGGACACTTATGCCGAGCGGGAGCTCCGGAGAACGCGCCGAGGAGAATGTCTAAACGCTGGCTCATGAGGAGCGTCCTGAGTTCCATGTCCGACAGGTGGCTACGTAGCTCGAAGACCAAGGCCAGGTGTTCGTCGCTAAGAAGAAAACCATGCAGGCCACCACCCGAGCCGCTGCTTGGAGCAGTCCCCGAATCCATTTCCTCATCCATGTCAACCGCTACCTTCCTCTGCTCCGCGCTAACCTCATAATCCGCAGTCTTCTCAGCATGAAACGGTGGCAAGTCGCCCGGCTAGGGAGTTTCTTCAATGAGACAGCCTGGGAC
>ML780728.1:1045664-1069213 GCA_009831015.1 Picea engelmannii
TGCTCGTAATTTTCTCTCAATCTTCTTGTTTTTCGGTTCCTTAAATTTGCTATAGTGGGATCCAAATCATTACTAGAAGAAGAAGAAGAACTATACTTTATTTATTCTCCTTGGCCTTGTACTTGCAATCTTGGAAGTCTTGCTAGAGAAGCTTGTTGTCTTGTAGCTTCCACATGTTTATTTTCATGTATAGAAGGAATCTGATCTATAATTATTTCATTTTCTTGGTTATCCCAAGATTTGAATTTAACATCTCTTCTTACTCTCAACTTCTTAGTAAGAGGATTGTACAACCTATATGCTTTACATTGCTCACTATATCCAATAAATATACATTTTTCACTTCTATCATCAAGTTTTCTCCTCAACTCTTCAGGAACATGAGCATAAGCCACACAACCAAAAACATCAAAATGAGAAACACTAGATTTCATACCACTCCAAGCTTCTGGAGGGAGTTGATTTTTCACACTGGTGGTTGGTGAAAAATTCAAAATATAAACTAAGCATGCCACTAAGTATTCATTTGAAATTTTTTTGGCCTTCAACATACTTCTAGCCATATTTGTTATTGTCTGATTCTTCCTTTCAACTAATCCATTCTGTTGTGGAGTGTATCTTGTGGTAAACTTTATCCTGATCCCATGCTTCCTGCAATATGATGCAAATTCTTTGGAATCAGACTCACCTCCTCAATCTGATTTGAGTACTTTGATGTATTTCCCACTCTGTTTCTCTGGCATAGATTTAAATTATCTGAATTTTTCAAATGTCTATTTTTGTGCATGAGAAAATACACCCAAGTTTTCCTGCTAAAATCATCAATGAATGTTAAAAAATAAAAGCTTCCTCCTATTGACTGAGCTTGCATTGGATCAAAAAGCTTTGTATGCACCAACTCGAGGTGTTCTTTTTCTCTGTAGGAAGCATCGAGAAAACTGTCCCTTTGGTTTTTGGCCAAAATACAACTCTCACAAGAGTTTTTATGTTCATTTATAATGGGAAAATCTTTGACCATAGACTTCTAATGTAAAAGATTTAGACTACGAAATGGTAAATGACCATATCTAAGATGCCACAACCAAGTCTCATATGATCTTGATACATTTTGGACATATGACTGTGACAAATTAAGATTTTTCAATATCAAATGAAACATTTTATTTTTTGTCATTTGTATTGTAGCTATGATTTTCTTACTGGGTAGTTTGTCCAAGATTGTACACTTGGAACCTTCAAAAATGACCTTATAACCATGTTCATTCATCTAGCCTACACTCATCACATTATATCGAAGACCAGGTACATAATAAACATCAAGAATGTCCTTCTTTTCATCTTGCTTGTTCAATACAGATACTATACCCTTTCCTAAAATAAACATCTCCCAATTTAATCTGAGATGTGACGAAGCTATCTAAACTAGAAAAAAATCTTTGTTACCTGTCATATGATTGTTGTAGCCACTATCCAACAACCAGAGATCATGTTTATTACTTTCTTCTTCTGTGACTTGGCATGAGAAGAACATTGATTTAGATGATCCTTCTTCAATGTTGGTAACATTTTCTCTGCCCCTATTCATATCTTCTTGCTTCTTTCTACATTCACTTTCGTACTGACCACATTTCTTGCAATAATAGCATTGGATCCTTGATTTTTCAGTCCACCTTGACTGATTGAAATTTTTTTCCTCTCCCCCTTTGGTTCTGAGAGTATCTCTATGGTTGTTTTGACTGTTCACTATGTTCTGAATATTCTGAAGTTGACCTCTCTCCCGTTTGAGAGCGTTCTCTGCCTCATCTGCCTATGCTTCTATTCCCTCGACGTCTATATTTGTTTATGGAGGCCTCAGACTGAAATGCATTCTCCAAAGATTTAGTATTTCGACTGAACCTGTTCTCATGAGTTAACAAAGATCCCATGAGTTCTTCAACTATTAGTGTTGACAGGTCTTTCGACTCTTCTATGGTGACCACGACATATTAAAATTATCAGAAAGGATTGATAGTACCTTCTCACTGACCTTTTGATCTTGAATGTCTTCTCCATGTGTGCGTAAATTATTGACGATGCTAGTGACATGAGTCATAAAATGATCCACTAAATCCAAATCCTTCATTTGAAGAGTATACAAAATCTTCCCGAGTTTCTGCAACTTTGCATTTTTTAATTTATATGTTCCCTGATAGGGGATTTCAAGAGTATCCCATGTCTGTTTGGCATGATTTGCTGATGCTACTTTGGGGAAAATATATTTCTCTAACTCTTGCTAGATGAGCCATATGGTTTTTCTGTCCTTTTCCCTGAGTTCTCCGACAATATTTCTCTATGCATTTATCATTTCTTGTAGGTCGGTCGAATCTGGTTCTTTGAACCCATTAACTACTGCTTCCCAATAATAGACGAGAGGAAATTTTTCATCTTGATAGACCATACATCATAATTCTTTCCTGTTAAAATCCGTCCTTGTGACAGTGTTGGACTTTTGCTAGACACCATGGATATACTACTAGAATTTGGATCCCCCTTTCTGATTTAGATCTCGACTTTATCTTTCTTAAAAACCCGACCAAAAAATTTTGTTTCTGTTGAAGCAGGGTTGCACCTTGCTTCAGAGGCAATGGCGACCAAACCCATATTTTTTTTGCATGTAAGTCTTAACCTAGTCATGCCTTGTTCACTCTTTGGGGGCGACCTAAAGCATGGTTGCGCCCCATACACTTCCTGGTAGAGACCAACTCCAAAAAATCCAAAATTTTGAAAATTTTGTTCCTCATATTTCTGCACGAGCGCTGCCTTCAACGCTCCTATTCATGTTGCACGTTAACCAAGCTTGAAATATCTTTGCAACTTGAAAATTGCACTCCTATATTCGAAGAATCTTAACCCTGCTCGGATACCATGCTCAAGTTCATGAAAAGTAAAGCATTTGAAAACATAGCATACACACATAACAATGGAGTTGTTCAACTCTTCTCCATATTCATATGAAAAAATAAAATGCAAATACATAAAACTAGATATTTCTGTGGAACACTCCATCTCCTCACCTACCTAATAAATGCATATCCACCTATCATATCTAGTGCATTTATTATGCATATAAACAATCAACTTGGTCAAGTAAGTGGGAGGAATTACTCCATTTAACAAGACTCACTAACCTCTGAAAGTGTAAAGAATTTTTTTGTCTATGAAATAATAGAGTAACATGAGAGGATGGGTAGGTTGCATTGTCCCCACTCCCAACACTAACCCAATCAATATGCAGAAAGTTGGTTACACTTAATTTTTTTGTGCAACATGATGCATGAACTTCATCTCAACCTCAACTGGGATAACTCCACACATTTGCAAAGTGAAACACATCAACTTCCTTTTGCTTGTTTATTTCTATTGTCTCAAGGATATTTTGATTAGTTTGGATAGTTGTAGCAACTTCAACCTTATTCTCTTCACTACACTGGAGTTGATTCGTTTCCTGTTATATTATGGAGCGAATGTTGTTTATCCTCATTTTGAGGACTAAGGTTTTTAAGCAAGTAATGTAACATCGAGTCTTGAAGGACATCTCTGTAGGGATACTATAATGTTGATATACTTGTATGAACTCACGATATAAGACTGGCTTTATGTTCTGGATGGTACATGAAACATGACCCCTCCATGCGTACAACACATTTCTAACTCACGATAAAAGACAGTCAGATTCAAACACTACTACACTACTATGAACCGATGGATAATGATTTTTATAATCGAATGGAAAAATTTGTGTGAACTTCGGCACACATTTAGTGACGCTCAAGTACTACTACAATAACTTATTTAATTTATTTTTTTTGCCATTCCCTTAGTTAATATTTTGTGCCTTTTATTGATTTTTTTTACACAAAAGAAAGGTTAAAGGCCAATGAATTTTTTCTTTCCCTTATTGATTATTTTGGGAGTCTCATTGCGTTCTCATGCAAATTTTATTCGTGACATGGTGTGTCCTTATTTTGATCATTTTCCATCCCTTTTAGGTTCATTTTGTGTTCCCTTGCATTTTTTTTCACATCTACTTGCATCTCTTTTCGAATCCGGGCAAGTCTTTGTTGCTTCTCATTAATGTTCTTGTTAGTGCCTTGGTATCATTTTGGTTGGCATCCCAATTGTATTTTTTTTTCTCATTATTGAATTTCATCATTGTAGTTCTGTATTTTTGAATTGGGACTTGTTTTCTCATTAATGATGTCGTGTACACTGATGTGTAATGTGTCATATGGAAAGTGTCACGTTAATGGGTGTTGATGTGTTAGGTGTATAGTGGGTAAATGTTGTCATCTAGCATGCTACATGAAAGATGACACATCATCACAGTAGGTGTTGGGTCAACATACATTGACATGTAACATGTCATGTGGAAGTCACCACGTTAGTTAGTGCTCGGTTGTCACACACTGACATGGGCATGTAACATGCCACGTGGAAGGTGCCTCTTTAACACACGCTAACATGGCACACTACACATTAGCATGTGCAAATCGTTTACCTACCACATGGAATGATATATGGAAACACATGTTGGCATGGCACCTACCATGTGGCAAGTGCTAGAGCGATGCCTTTATAACAAGTGTCTTATAGATGTCGCTTAATCAATGTGTGATTTATATTTTGGTTATACAATCGATGTTTTACGGACATTTCATTTATACCATCAACGTTGAAACGATGTTACATCACTACTTAACATCAATTAATCGATCTCTAAAGGTTTTTAAAAATTTTAAATACCCTATAGAAAACCATTTCTAAAGAAATATGCCAAAAACTACCAATTCAAAGGTATTCAAATGCATCATTGTTGAAGTAGATGAAAAGGTAATTATAGAGCGTTTAAATGGTACCATAGCACAACATCTCAAATAGTACAAAAAATCATTATTAGTAATTTGATTAGCATTTATTTGTATAATACAAAAACATAAGGGCTGTAATGTCTTGGTTTCAACCTTTTTGAATGATCATAACTTGATCTTGTATATGTTTAAATGTTTTTCTTAGATTTTTTTTTTTTTTATTATGCCTTATTTACACCATGAGGTAGACATACCATAATGATTTTGAATAATTTTAAACAATGTTATTTTGTGGTTAATAAAAGAAACAAAACTCACTAAACATGGGAACTTAAAGGATCTATGATACTACAAAAGGGGAAAGGGTTTAGATGAATTTTTAGATGACCAAAATTCTATGTCTACTTTTTATACCCATCTTACAATTATTGTAACCTTCACTCTTTTATGATATTGAGCCCAGCATATAGTCTAAATCGAAGATAAGAAAAGTGGATGAAACCAACTCCTAGAACTTAGAAATCACCTTCTACATTCTAATAAATTTGTCCCCTTTATAATTAAAAAAAAATAAATTGGTTTAAGACTATTACTTGCCATCTTTGACTGACACAAAGAGGGGAAAATTGCTTTTGGGAGAAGATAAAAGAGAGAAAAATATAGTTTTATCTTGGAAAATGAGGTCTTCCATACTATGGGATTGAATAATACATGAAAGGAGGCCATTAAAAACTTCAGAATGGGAGGAAGAAGAGAAAAAAGCATAGAGAAGTTGAAGAAAGAGATGATGTATGGAAAAAATTGGAGGTTGTTAGTGGAAGGCCTAAAGTTTCGCGGGGTCATGAAGTCCGAACCATTGTGGGTCCGAGGAATTTGGGGAGACGTGTGTAGTGAATTCAGAGACTTGGAGTTGAGCGCTTCAGGAAGAAGTGAGGAAAGGATTTGAGATATCCTCGAAGTCCAAACTGCAAAGGAAGTAGACTCACGGTCATAACCGTGGTCACTTGAGGAGAGACATGTGTGTGGGTTAAGTGTTTTTGGGTGCCCGTAGGGATCCAAGGAGTCGCTCCGACTCAGGATTTCAAACAATCCAAGAGCAGGAGGTCAAGAAGCCCTTTGGAGGGAAGGGGGTTTGCATCAGGATTCTCAATTTTCCCAAGGGGAGGATTCTTCTCTCCCCCTCTACTGGAACTACTATTGACAACATTTTTAACTAGGTGGGTCATTGGAGAATTTCTCTTAGATGTAGTATTATTCGGAGTAACAACTGGATATTGAGAACTTCTTTCACTTGGACCTTTTCCCCTTTGCTTATAAAAATCATTACTTCCAAGTAATGTTTATAGATCACCACCATCGTGTACATGAGTGCTTTGGTTGTTACCTTTTTCTTCTTTGTTCAAGATAGTTTGAATGAAAGAGATACTGAAACCCACTGAAAGCATATGTCCCACAAATATTTTGTTCGGATCAAAACCTTTGATCTTTTCAACATACTTTAAATTCACATTGTTGAAGTGATTTGCAAATTCGTCATATTTATTTGTATTTATGAACATGAACTCTCCATTCTTCCATGGCAGGGGAATAAATTGCTTTTTCTTATTTTCATGGAAAAAATGTAGCCAAAAGTTATATTGTCTTGCCACCTTTGTAATAAATAGTTTGTAAGATACATGATATGGGAGAAAAGAAGGATTATCTTTCGAGCAAAATATCCTTATGACACTGTGATTCTCCATTTGTTCTATTGTTCCTTTTTTCTCTAAAAATATGGTAGCTTGGTCAGATATCCTTGAAGTGTTTTCTCCCAACAACATTTTGAATACTGAAATAAATTATTATAAACTTCATAGAAAAATAGAGGGGTCTTATGTCTCCATACTTCCTAATACCAAAAGGTAACTGGATCTATTTCACAATCCACCCTCTTACTTATGGTTAAGTTTGGGAATTGAAAACAATGCAAAATAGAAAATATTAGATAAGAGGCCATACAAAATTTGATGTCCTTTTTATAGTGTGATAACTAGGACAAGATTTCGATAGAAAATTGTTTTCCCCAATAAAAAAATGGCATGTTCTTGCACTGTAAAATACAGAATATATAAAATCATGCGAGAGATAGAAGTAGTGTTTTCATGACCTGTCAACCTAGTAAATAGCCATGCAATTTCTCGATAAGGGTTTTTAAAGGACTCAACCTGGATTCTTGTTATTTCTGTTGGGATAGATGTAGGATTCTCCGGGGTCAAACCCATTGTTATGTTTCTTCAAGAATTCTCTGTAATCTTCACCTTTGAAAGTAAGAGTCGACTCTTGCAACTTCAACATCTTACGAAAAACTTGAGGTGAAAGCGAAATCAGAGAATGATCCTGGAGCTGTATAATTATTTGACTTGGCACATACTTGTCCACACACCATGTAACGAGTTCTTTCAAAAACCTCAGGAACACACCTAGCACAAATGATTTGAGATGCCCAAATTACATCTTTCTATGCAGGAGGAGAGGAATAATATGAATATGCTATTGACCACTAGAAGTTCTGGTCTTCATGACAAAATATATTCAGAGCATCACTACAAAACAATTGTCTAGCTGATGCTGCCATATGTTGACGGAACTATTTCTTCAGTTGGATAATAACCCCAAATAAATATTTTCATAGAGATAATGATAATTCAATCCCTTGGAAAATGAATATTTAATGAGTAATTCCTCGATCCTTTCACCATTAATGATGATATTTTCAGAGCTTACACAACAATTGTTAGCATTAAACAAAACTTAATGCATATTGGGAAAAGAAAAAAAATGGTAGGGGCAGACGAGAGAGAGTTTGAATATGAAGTTTTTCATGAACCCACCAACCAGGGAACCCTCAAACCCGTGGTTATGGATGATAAAAAATATACTAAGTGTAGAAAGGTGGTCGGTCTAAATTGCATGCAAAAGGAATAAAATACTTTAGATCTCCACACCCACGACAAATCTAATGGTCAAAATGTAGATCACAGAACTTGGGGTGCAAAGTGAAGGTCGCGAAACTTGGATGATTGTTATAGCAAGATTTGCTTCACCCCATGCAATCTTGCACATAAGGCCTTTTTCCATTTCCCTATGCAGAATTGTCATCCCTTTTTGCAAATCCCAGAGCTAAAAATAAATTTTTTCCACATATACACACCTTTCCTACTATACAACATGTGTATATGCAGGCTGCACCACTACAACCCGTGTACATCATAAAATGTGCCCAAAATTGAAAAATGATGTCGGGTTTCCATGTCACGATAGGAGATCAATGATCCTTGGCCTTCCATATACTGGAAATGTTCTGACTCGGTCTTTCAGTTCCACTTGAAGGCTATAAATGGGCCAATTTTGAGCTATGGAAAGGAGGAGAAAGAATTCAACTTTGAGATCAAAGTTACTCTGGAGGAATTATTCACTTCACATTGAGTCTGCATCCCTTTGTCATTTAAGTATGAACACAGTGTTCATCCCCCAAGCTCTTCCCTTACTGATTGAGAAATTCATTGTCTCTCTTATATGAGCTTGCCTTTGGTGGAGGCCCATCCAGAAGGAACTTAGTTTATCGATTCTGAACCATGCCGACATAGAAGTCTGTAACTTATTCACTTCCGCTGATTATATCTTAATAGAAATACTATGTTCTCATCCAATTGATATCTTGCAAATATTTGAGTTATTATTCCATGGGAGTGTTTGTTATGAATGTTAATGGATTATGCTATTGAATGTGATAACATCATATATTATCACCATGTGCTTGCTTTGCTTGGTTGTTGAGGATTAGTTGCAAGTGTATTGATTTGGTTCAAGTGCTCAACAGTGGATTTCATCGAATGTATAGACGAGGTAGGCCTTTTATCTTGTCTTGCTACCATATTTGTTTATATAGCATATTTGAGAATAGAGTTTATTTCTACAGTCATTTCCATCTGTTGTGGTTTACCCCTATCCATAGAGAGATTTTTCTTGTAACATAATTGGCGACCATACTAGGGAATGAATCTTTTTTTGGGGGTTTGGAGTGTTTTTGTCCTTAGATTTCTCCCATTCATATTGAGTTTCTTGTCGTTGACAGCCTCTGTTCACTTTGGGTCTGAGTCTTTCAGCCTTCTCCTTAGCCTAGTTGTGTTTTGACACATATATCTGGGTTTTTTCTTGACAGTTGTGTATATATACATGTTGTCCTTTTTCAAGTTGCGTACATACGTACGTTTCCCTTGAACAATCGTGTACATCAACCTTTGTTGCTTGATTGCTGGGTTTGGTGGTTGCTGGGTAGGTTTTGATGATTGTTGAGTCTTCTTGGGTCTCTGTAGTGACTGTTAAGTGTCTATGAGATGACAGGAAACCTATCCTTTGTTGAATTTTTGGGCGGTTCCTTTATAATCATCTTTTCATTTTGATTGTCCTTGTACATTGGGTTGGGTGTTTTTTCTCCTTGGTATCCTACTTGGATTGTCTTTGTCTAAACACAATAGAGTCTTTATATATAAAGCTTATGTTCAGTTCTTGCATTTTCATTTTCCTTATATTGAAAATACAAAAATATTATGCATTTTACATTGATTGGCATTTTGATCTTTTGAGTCTTTGTCATTTATCTTAGTGCATGTAAAGAAATATTGCATTTTTGTTTAGAATTTCATAATTGAATTGAAAATTGCATTTTTAGGAAGCATATAATTCATTGGAAATTGAAGTTAGGACTTTGCATTGTTTTCATATTCATTTACTTTACTTGTTGAGTCATAACATCACTAGTTTCACGACCACACCTTTTGAGTCAGCATGGACATTAAAATTAACGCTATAATTTAAAATTGATTAGTAACGATTTTATTTTCTAGGGTGCACAAACTAGCTTAGGATTTAGTGCCTTGGAATAGGATTTTGTGAGTAAAATTCTCCAAGGCTATTAAATCAAAATATGTGTCTGACTAAGGGAGTGGAGAAATCCATTGTATAATCAGTAATATCGGGAGGCTCCGATTACACCAAAGTTATTCACGAGGTCATGCGAGGTCGGTTGAAGGGATATCTCCCTGATACCTTCTTAGCGTCAGAGATATTTCTGGGGATCTATTCGTATCTGGGTATCTTGCTATTACCCTTACCTCCGTGAGAGGCGATGCTTTCAAGGTTTCGGTCTTTGATACCCTGCCCATACGATGGACCCAACTTATGACTGCTCGCATGTGCATCGATTATATAGTGGTTTCTTAGTTTCTTGAATTAGGTGCCACATAGGTTACTTGCAGGGGTTATTTTGTAGGTACCCTGGGTTAGATAAGGGTAAGAAAACACACAACCTTTATGGAGGATTACCTCTCCGGGGGGATATGACTGACTGGTTGTTAATCCCATGAGGGCCCTTATAAATGATTTTTTTACCTCTATTCTTTAGCAGGGAGTCTCGGGCCCCTCTTGGGTGAGGCCTACCTAATTTAGGGAGACAGGCCCCTTTCATCCACTTTATCCTATTTGTGTGCATATTGGTCGTTTGATTATTTTTGGTGTTCTCTTTGATTACTAGTTGGCCTTAGGATTTGTTTTTATATCTTGAGTCTTGAGTCATCGTGGAGTCAGACCAGCTTCCTCGCCGGTCTCGCCGCTTGTTACATTTAGCACCAGATTTCGAGTATTTTCCTTCAAAAAGACGCAGATTTATTAGACGTGGTACAGACACCTCCACTTATCAGACTTGTGATTCTACAAGGATGAGTACTGAACTGAGTCATCAAAATACCGGGAGCCCCTTGACTCCCACACCTACTATAGTTAATGACACCCCTTCGACCCCTGCAACCACAATGGTTGTAGTGCTAGAGGCACCTATCATCATCGTTTCCCGTCCTATAGTGAATGCTCAACCTATTGCCACGAACCCATTTGGGTATCTTGGTCACTCACTGAGCTATAATGTTCAGTCCATCCCTATGGCCTCTAGTCCTTTTTCCTATGGTATGTCGAATTTTACTTCGCAGTTTTCAAACTCCATCCTAGTTGTTGGCCCAATGCTATCATTGGACTTGGGGGCACAAATCCTGCTTATACTCCATTCTCGTTTGGTGGCTTTTAGATCCCTCAAACGACTCCTACCATGGGAGGAATTCCCTCTTTTAACCCCAGGTATAATCATGTTGCTTCTGGGTGGAGTAACCAACCTGGTAGACAAGCTTCTGCTCAAGTTCTGTCCTTTATCCTCACCTCCTCAGTGTCGATTCTGACTAACATGTTTGGCATGACGAATCCACCTTTATCCTCCAGATTCACACCCGGAGGAGTTCAGTTTCACACCTTGGGCAACCCCCAACCCAGAGCCACGCCGGTTGGGGGAAAATTTTATAATCCTCATCAAAACATTCCTACTGGAATGGTTCCCAACCAACCTCTTATGAGTCATCCCAGAGGAGGGTCTTACAATCCCGGACAGGGCCATGGTGCTTACCAGAACCCTAGATGGGATACGATTCCCCAAACACAATATTTCCATGGAGCTTGAGGCTAGATGCTGCAACCTTGTGTCCCTTTTCTGGCCACGCTCAATATGCCAAACTTGTCTAAGTTTATGAATGACCCTATGTGTCATGATCCTACATGCCCCCCCATTCCCACCAAGCTTCATTCGGATATTCCAAAATTCAAAGATAAGACTGGCGACTGGTGATCACATCACCACCTTTCATCTATGGTTCTCTTCGAATTCCCTTAATGATGATTCCATTTGGTTAATATTATTTCAATGCACCCTCATAGGGGTTGCCGCAAAATGGTATATCGAGCTATTTAGGGGGGCATACAAGATCTTTAGTCAGATGATGCTAGTCTTCCTTAACCACTTCCAATTTTCCATTCGTTATGATGTTGGCCTAGAACTTATGTCGACTTTATGCCAGGACAAAGCCACTCATATCTCGGATCACATCCAGGAGTGGCGTAGACGAAAGACGTTGATCAAGACCTACATACCCTTGGAATTTCTTTTATAGTGGTTCCTTAAGTCTTTACAACCTCCTATTTCGAAGGATGTTGCTACATCCGGGGTTACAAATGAGGAAGAAGCAATCTTCAAATCCCATCAGTTAGATCTTATATATGCATATTTTGGGATGTTATACGAGATTATTTCAAATGCACCAAGGTCAAACTATGACCCTAGACAAAATCCCGGACCTCATGCCGATGGCATTGTAGGCTTCGCCAGTGTGAAATCCACAAACTCAGTGACAAGCCATTTGAAAGAGTTGTCTCTAAACCAGTTTGCAAGAGGGCTAGCTTTTTTTGTGTCTTGCAATCCCACTTAGTCGACGGATGTACACTTTGTGCAATCGTCGATCGGCCCGAATGGTAACCAATAACCAGGCGAGAATAAGAAGAAATGATGTAATAATAATCGTAAGGGTGGGAAGAATAATAATAAACCCAGGGACAATGGTAATAATGAGAGGATGAATAATAATGTTGGTGAGGGAAAGAAAGAAAGGCGTAAGGTGAAATTTCCTTGTAAGCTTTGTACAGACGATCAACTTACTCATTTATGCCCCAAAATTTCGAAAGTTGCAAGGCTCTTATCTCTACTGCCCGTTGTGATGACAAATTCTTTTCCACATAACCAACACATGGCCTCAATCTCCTCAAATGTCGAAAATGTGGCTGGTGGAAGTCAAAACCCACTGGTACAAGAAGATGACTATTTGTGCATCAATATGGTCAATTCTTGGGTTAATGTAGCCACCTGGTCTCGTGATTACAGTTCTTCACAAACTGTACCTGGTCTAGAATCTCCTCCTCCTTTGAAGATCCTTTGGAGGTGCCTTTGCAGATCGAAAAACCAGAGCCACCGCCTCAAATTTTGAAAGGAGTACTCAAGTGCTGTACCCACAATCCAAATGCTAGAGCCATTTAGACGTGTCCTTCATAGAGGAATGCCTTGCTATCTCTGTTAGGAGCTCTAGACCTTAGTGGATCAAAAGTTATCAAGTTTGACGTCACAGATGTGAATCCTTGCTTGCCTTACCATGTGGCATTCCAAATCCACGTGGGTTACTCAAAGTATACCATCAAGCATGTGATTGTTGATGAAGACGTTGCTACATGTGTGATGTCCCTGTTCTGTTAGAAAGCTCTTGGCTCTCCGACTCTCTCTCAATCTTTGACCATGTTGAATACTTTTGATGGTCATTCCTTCCACCCTCATGGTATTCTTCCTACCTTTCTGGTCCAGTTAGGTGAGAATACGATAGAGGTGGATGTCAAGGTGGTTGATGCACCCCTCGATTATAACTTGTTACTCGGATGTAATTGGAGTTATTCTATGACTTTCGTCGTATCATATATCTTCTGCACTCTTTTTTTTCCTCATGATGGGAAGATTGTGACGGTCGACTAGTTGTCCTTTGCATATTCTAGCCCCAGTGCATCTGTTGGACCGTCGATCCTCGTGGTCGACAATTCTCAACCGAAAACTGAGAATATTGATGTTGGAATGTATTCACGCCTTATGGGTACCTTCGACTTCATGGCACTGATTCACCATGTTTACGCCATGTCCAGTAGGCCTGTTTAGTCAGAGAGGTCTATTCCTTTCCTCACTTCCTATTTTAACGATCCTTGGACCCTACCCTCCTCGACTTTGTCTTGTGAAGGTCAGTCGCATACTGTAATGACCATGCCACTATCAACAACAAAGATAGCACATCAAGTTTTTCTTGACTCTTCCATCGATCTCGATCCTATTACCTCGCCGACAGATGAGGAGGATCTTGTTCTTAAGCTCGTGCAGGCCACTTCGTTGTCTTTCTCACATGACTGCCTTGATCAGACTTTCCCCTCAGATAAATCTATCATCGAAGCCATGAATGGTTCTGACAAACCTTGGGATGATATGCATCATTTCTCTTATTTTCTCCCAGGGCTTGTGAGAATCGAACAAGATGAATTTCGATCTACTTTGAACGAGAGAGTCGACCACTTCATAGTTCCACTTGATACACACGACATTTATGCCGAAGAAAATATGGTGAGTATCTCTCTTACCATCACAATCGATATCTCTCTTACCCCTAGAAAGATTGAAAATGTTCACATCAATGCAGATTGTTCACCAACATAAATCCTGATCTACACCGAGCTCTTCAAGGAATTGTGAGATGTATTTTCTTGGTCATATGAAGAGATGCTGAGAATCGACCCTCGAACTTTTGAGCATGAGAATAGAAATTACCCAGATGCTAATCCTGTTTGACAACGTCTTAGAGCTATCGATCCATGGAAGGCCCCTGCTATTAAGGAAGAGGTAGAGAAACTTATTAATGCTGGCTTTATATACCCGATTCCCTTGACTTAATGGGTATCCAATCTAGTTCCTCTGAATAAGAAGCAAGGAACCATTCGTGTATTCATGGACTTTCAGGACATGAATAAAGCCTGTCCTAAAGAACTTCCCAACACCTTTCATCGATCATATTCTCGACGAGTGTGCAGGAAGCAAAGTTTTTTCTTTCATGGACGGATTTTAATGGTATAACCAAATTCAAATTAAACTCGAGGATCAACACATGATGACATTTATTTGTCCTCAGGGTACTTTTGCATACCGAAAGATGCCTTCGGCCTTAAAAATGCTGAAGCAACCTTCCAACGTGGTATGACCTTCGCATTCCACGATCTTAAGCATATAGTCGAAGCTTATCTTGACGATCTTGCTGCTCACTCTCGTAAGAGAGTGGATCACTCTAAGAACCTTCGACTGATTTTTGAAATATGTCGTCATTATAGAATCCTGTTGAACCCTCATAAATGCATATTTTGCGTTAGGTCTAGACATATTTTGGAATTTTTAGTCTCTGATATCGGGATCATGGTAGATCTGTTAAAGGTTGAGGCAATACTTCAATTGCCTCCCTCGCACACTATTTGACAACTTCAAGGTTTACAGGGGAATGATAACTTTTTATGTTGGTTTATAGTAAACCATGCCAATATTACTAAGGGTTTCATGCGTCTTTTGAAGAAGGACACCCCTTTTATCTTGGATGAGTGAGCCCAGGAATCCTTCAATGATTTGAAGAAATCCTTGGTATCGACGCCTCTGCTGAAGTCTCCTGAGTACAATAGGGATTACTTGCTTTATGTCACTGCATCCGAAGAGACGATTGGTATGGTTTGGTTCAGGAGGATGATGAGCTCCGTGAGCATGTCATCTACTATCTTAGTTGAAACTTAGTTGGTCCTGAGCTCAGATATTCTCACGTTGAAAAGATAGCTTTGGCTATCGTCCACACAATTCAACGATTACACCATTATATATTGTTTTTCAAAACTACTGTGGTTGTCAATTTAAATCGATTTCAATACGTCCTTACCGGGCGTATCATAGGGGGAAAACACAATAAATGGATTGTCATTTTACAAGAATTTGATCTCGATTTTGCTTCTGTGAAATCCAAGAAATCACTAGTCTTTTCCGAGTTAATATCCGACTTCCCATGATTGGATGAGGATTTCATTCATGTTGATTCATTTTCGTATGAACACATTTTCCTTGTCTCGTCATCTGACCCCTGGTATGGAGACATTGTTCTCTATATTCAAACTTTGAAGTTCCCTCAGCATCTCTCACGAGATGACCGATGGCGTGTACGATACCAAGATAAGAATCACATTATGGTCGGTGACACTCTGTATATTCGAGAAATAGACAATATCCCGCGTCTTTGTTTAACTCACAAAGAAGCCAAGTTAGTTCTAAACGGTTGCCACAGTGGGGCTTGTGGTGGTCATCTATCCGAGCTTGTGACAACCCATAAAATTTTGCGAGCCGGTTATTTCTAGCCATATATCTTTAAATATTGTGTTGAAGTAGTTAAGAAGTGTCACCCCTACTAGGTGTTCACTCAATAAAAGTGATCGCATCCATCCCTTCTTCATCCAGTCATTACTGTCGGTCCCTTCACCAAGTGGGGGGTGGACTTTGTGGATTGCAACCCAACTTATGCTGGGGGGCATCAACACATTATCGTGGCGATATAATACTTTACTAAGTGGGCCAAGGCCATGCCTATAGTTAAATCCAATAGGAAGACTGTCACATTCTTTGTATTCAATCAAATTATAGCCAGGTTTGGTATCTCGAGTGAGATTGTCACTGATCATGGAAGTCACTTTCAAAATGAAATGATGGAAGAGATAGAATTCAAATTGGGGTTTAAGAATGGTCATTCTTCCCCTTACTACCCCCAAGAAAATGGAGAGGTAGAGGCCATCAACAAGTCTCTCAAGACCATTTTGCAAAAAACTGTCAGCCAGAACAAATCTGATTCGCATATTATGCTATATCCCGCACTTTGGGCATACCGAACCTGGGTCAAGACTGCTACTGGATTTTATTCTTTCCAGTTAGTGCAGGGTGTGGAGTCAATATTACCTATTGAATATGAAATCCATTCTCTTATATTGGCAGTTGTTATCCTCCATAACACTTCTGATCTTGAGCGACACCTCGTACACCTAGAGAGTCTCGACGAGCAGCGTCGAGACGCCTCTACGACTATCGAATAGAATAAAATATGTGTCAAGGTCCAATACGATAAGTCTGTCTATCCTTGGTTGTACGTTGAGGGGGACTTGGTCCTTTTATATGATCAAACCAAAGAACTGTTTGGGGCAGGAAAGTTCAAACCCATGTGGCACAGTCCCTATATTGTGCGACGTGTCTTAGAAAAATGAGCCTATGAGTTAGAAGATTATGAAGGGAACATGTTAGATGAGCCCAGGAATGGTCTCTACTTGAAAAGATATTATGCTTGAGCCCCAAGCTTGGGTGTAACTCTTTGTATACTAATGTAATTTAGTGTATATATCTTTTCCCTTTATTTTTTGTCTTCATCTTGCTTATAAATTTTTCCCTTGGTTGGCAGATGTCAACGGAGTCTTTGGTGTACTTATAATTCACAGATGGAGCTAGTCGTCATACACGGAACTTGGCTTCCGCCTCTTGGGTGGTTTACTCACCAGAGGGTCTACTGGTGTCTTCAGGTGGTGCATTCCTAGGGCCATCCATGAATAATGTGGCCGAATATAGCGTCGTTATAGAACTTTTGCATGATTCCATTTCACATGGTATTCTCTCTTTGGAGGTTCGCCTGGATTCCCAGTTAGTAGTATGTCAGTTGAACAGAATTTATCATGTGTGCGATCCTACGTTACTCCGACGATTCCTATGGGTATGCCTTTTAGAACGACGGTTTGATTTTATTACTTATCATCACATACCTAGGAGTTCTAATTATGTATCTAATTTTTATGCTAATTTCATTTTAGATTGGCATTTTTCACATAACTAAAGAAAATAAAACAATCTCATCAATGTGCGCATTGTAATATAAGTAAATCTGAGAACCCTGTTTTATATATATATTTAAAAATATGATGTTTATAGTACAAAATTGAGGCCAACACCCTCAATACACATATACATCCGATAATACAAAATCCATGAAATCTACACCTGTGGCACCAGATGTGTGTCGTGATAAACAAATACGACGTTTGTGAGATGCCGAAAGATTCACACCCAAGCTCTAGGCACACCAACCACTATTCATTGCATGACCTCCGAAAGATCCTCTACCTGAACCATCAGAATACTATGTGTCAAACGAGACAGGTTTCCCTGCACATTTTGAAGGATTCTCTCTCCTTCTCCTCCTACCACCTCATCTCCCCGGTGCCTCCGACGATGTCATGGAAGCCTGTCTAGCCGTCACGGACCTACGTCTATGTCACACAAGTTTCTAGTTAGTACCTAAACGTCATCCAAAAACATTTTTGTTTTCCTATACAAAAATACAAAAAAAATAAATATTTAAAAACCTTAACATACTTATGTCCCCGTAGGTCGTCCCTGGTGGCAGTGGCATGTCAGGGTCCCCTCTGAAGGTGATCCCTACATAGGGGTAGTCATCCAGAGCAATGACCTAACATCTCCACCAGTAAAAGAAATCATCGTTGTAGGGTGTGGGAACCCTATCTCCCCCCTACAGTCTCATTACCTCGGTCCACCATGCCATGTGTTATAACCCTATATTGCACCATACATGCATACCTGGCAACATGCCATCTTACTTGATATTTTTTCTAAAGCCATCACTGAATAGCTCTTCTAAAAACCATATTATTGAATATGTACGCACCCTGCACCACTACTGCCCACGTACACACGCTTTTTGCACCTCTACAGCTTGGGTACGTATGCTAGATACACCATTATAGCCCGCGTATACTCACAAAAATCGCAAAAAATAAAAAGTTGCAAGGGGATACAGGATTTTGGGTAGTTTCCTAACCAATTGACCGTCCATGGTCGGTCACCCAACCGAATTACTATCTTTTTGGCATATAAAATAAGGTGTTGGGGTCCCATTCCTAGAACAAGCATGAGAGCATAGAAACTCTACCCATTTCAGTATCCCCCCTTGCCCCAATTATTTTCCACCACATTGTGAGTTTGAGCCAGAATTCCTTATTCCAACCCTTTTTCCTCCATTGCAAACCCTTGCCATTTCTCTAGAGAGAACTGAAGAGGAGAAAGATACGTGGAAGCAGTTGGATCTTGGTGAAGAGGAGCCCAGGATCGAGTTCGAGGAGCAGTTGTCGGTCTCATATAAAAAAGTACTTTTTCCATCTCGCCAAATGATATCTTCAATCTTTATGATTTATTTATATTTTGTTATGATATCTAACCCATTAATCAATATATAGAATGCATCCTCGTAGTTTCTTGTTTGTATTTTGGTGAATGCAGGTTGGCCTTGGGAGGAGATCTGCATTCGGGAAACAACGAAGTGCAAAGGGATCGACACCGGATGCGGGGTTTAAAGTAAGCCTACCGGATCCCTATACTTTGCATCTTATGTATGATTGTGGGGTACTGTTGGGATAATTGTTAAAAGTAGGAGACTTTAGACGGTTAGCTCTGCCTGCACTTTAGAACCCTAGTGTAGTCCGTAGGGGGGTTTTCCCACTATAGAACCATGGATGGATTGTGAGGTCCTTGAGGAATGATCTCGACTCTAGGTCCCAAGCCTAGAACCCGCTCGAAGAAAAATATACACAAGATAGATACAAACCCAAAGTTTCTCTTGTCACCCTATTTCCATTATGTTAACTAGCTCTTCATATTATCTAGTAGTGAGGTGCACCAATCGTACACCGTGGGTCTCAAGCACTCTACAGAATAGAACATGAGCGGCCTCGATGCCTAGTGCAATGAAGTCGATCCTATGATCCTGGTCAAAATGAGGAAAACAATCTTGAGGTTGAGATTGTTTATCGCTTGGATGGGGAGTTGACTCCCAACCTTCTCGGTCCCTTCTATAGAATGAGCGTCTTTGTAATATTCTATCTTCATACCGCTCCCAACTCCCCGGGCTTTGAGGTTCACCACCTCACCCTGACGTGATAATCCAGTCAAGAAATATATATCCTTGACTTCAATCCTTCATGGTTTCCCATCAAGGTTGAAGCTCTCACTGTCTGGATCCTAGTAATCCACAAGCAACTGTAGCAACCTCACTTGGGCCCTCATCCATTTGAGTGCCCAAAATTTGTACAACCCGCATATTTTCAAGGCCATTTGGGCCCCCAGATCTCTTTCCACAACAACATCTACCTCCTCATGTTTCCCTTCCCTCCATTCTAGCACCATCTTGCCAGAGAAACATCAATTTTTGAGTTAGCAACCATCAAAAACCTTTTTTACGGACTTGTACACGGGTTGCAGCATTCATAGTTGTATATAGGGCTAAGTACACATAGTCTGTATTTTACACAGTCGCATATAAAATTATGTATACACGACTCAATGAGTGGTAGCCTGTGTACACCTAATTACCTAATTTGTGCTTTAAATAACTCAAATTTTGAAACCTAAATAAAAAATATAATCCAGTAGAAAGGAAGAGAAGGGGAAGAGGAATTACTTGGTCTAGAAGGTCTCTTATTCCGTCACTTGACGCTCCCGCAATCACCAGTTGAAGATCGAAGGTAATTTGGTCCAAAGTTCACCATTTCGGTAAAAAAGTCAAATGACATAGTAAAATTTGTTTTTTTGTTACTATTTATAGCAATTTTTTACCCACTTTATATAGTTTTAGATAGTATTTTCGCCTAATGGAATAATACAGAAGTGGATTGAGTTGGATTTTGTAGTTTTTTCCATGGATTCTTATGGTTTTTAGTGTTATGTCGACTGTTTGTAACTACAGACATGTATTTTCACTACCCAACATATAGGACAGGTATCCATTCCATCATGCACATTTGCATTTTCCTATAACTGTCACTCATATGCCTTAGGTACGAACCCGTTTTTTGTGACACAGAACCCTCCATCTACTACAAGACATTTTGTTATCAAATTGTAGAGACTTACCGAACATGGGTACCCTAGTTATATCCTGTACTCCATTTGGTGCCCATGCAGATATTTTTTCTGTAGGACTGGGATTCCCTTATAGTTAATACATGACTTTATGTTGAGCCTTATTTCTCATTCATAAACATTCTGACCTATACCTAGAGGACTCCCAACCGAGTTTGATTTAAGCTCTTTTCCAACGTGTTTTCAAAAAGTGAAAAGATTGTCGAGTGAACTTGTCTCTTTCACACTCGTAAATTGAATTTGAAAGGACATCTATTTGGTACAAGTTTTTCCCTTTTTTCACACCAAGTAGACTAATATTATGAAAAAGGACATTTTTTGGCATTAAGTTGTGATTGCATCTCATTCCCTTGCTTGCAGTATTGAGCCTATAGTCGGTTCTCACTTTGTGTTATAAACCAACCAAGAAGAGCCTTGTTTATATCATTTGCAACTTGACGCCCTATACCCAGGAGGGAACATTCCCCCAAGTGTCCATCTTTTGCATGCACCTCCTTGGATTGATCATAGGACGTTCCATTGCTGGAACTAGTTTTTCTTACTTGCGACACTTGTTTCCTCCTCTATATCATAACATTCATTTGACTATGAAAAAACAAAAAAAGACTGGCGGGAAGGGAGTATTATCTTATATTGGCAGTAATCGTGTCACCTTTGAACAGAGAACAAAGTTATTGAGTCCACTTGTCATCATAATTTTGGGTTTAGCATGGCCTTAGAAAGATGATATCGTTACATAGAGTTTTCTCCCCCGACTAGCTACTCTTCCAATCCCTATGGAGAGTTTGATTGATGCCTCCTGCATCTCATGGTTTCATCATTGAGTCTATGTTTCCAGAGTCTTCCACATGTCTCGTGCTCTTCTTCAAAGGATTTATATCTACCTGTGTCAGCCATTCTTCAGTACCGTTGACTTTTCATGTCGGCCATACCCTCATTTTGTCTCAGAATCACATGATGTTGTAGTCCTATTACGCACCCTGGTCCTACTTTCCTCATTAGTAGGTAACCTTGAACCCAACAATCAACATTTCATCATTGGTCTTTGAATGGGTGGTTTCCCTTGTGTTCAATGGCAAGACATCTATTCACACATTGGGATTCTTGTATTTTCTTGGATGCCATTAGCCTTATTGGTGGTTTCCTCTCCTTTGTCAACATTTTTCCTCATTGGTTTTTATTTAGAGGGTCTTTTTCGTGTACTGCTTGCACTTGCAACATGCCAAATATGCATAGATTCGTTGGTTCATGAATATGTTCTTCATCGGATTTCCTCCAAATCATCAAGCTCCTGCTTTATACTTCATGCTGAATGATGAGAGATGCCTTAATGCTCTCATTTCAGCAGGTCTCCTTCCATTGACTTCATCTCATCTATTTTGGAAATGAGACCTAGAGTCCTATGAGTACTT
Organism: Picea engelmannii; assembly: GCA_009831015.1. NCBI lineage: Eukaryota > Viridiplantae > Streptophyta > Pinopsida > Pinales > Pinaceae > Picea > Picea engelmannii. The sequence continues at coordinate 1,067,405 of ML780728.1, forward strand.
AGAGGCTTGCAGTCATTAGTGGCAGGTTCTCTCGCCATCGACAATTGATAATACATCAATGTCTCCTCATCGATGGATTGTTCAAGTGTTCGACCCTGACTCCTTTATTCACACTTGTAAAAATGTACTCGTTGCCTTGATACCTACTTTCATCATCGGTAGTTTGCCTCACGTTTGTTAACGGTATACCTCAATGACCGATGATCAATCAAAGTCTCATTGTGTTCAACCTCAATTCCTTTATTCACATGATGTAGACTTGCACCTTTGGCAGATTTTGTAGAAGAATTGAAGAGATCAATATGCAGCTGCAACTTTCCTGAGTTGTTTCTTCCTTTTCATTGGACCAATACCTGTGTGACTTCAGTGATCATGTGATCTAAAAATGAAGAAGACTTGAAATCTTGAAAATATTTGCAAGTAAAGTTTATGTGTTAAAAGAAAATGGATCAACTTTGCAACACATATTAAAAGGATTTTCTCATTTAAGACACAAATAAATAGAAGCATAATCAATGAACATAAGCACATAAACACAACAACTGATAAAGGAGTTCACCCCTCTCTTTGGCTACATCTCCTGGTCTAGCTTCCAATGGATCATTATTATTAATTGCTCAAAGTGCTCAAAAACGTGCTTTACAATGCTCAAATTGACCAACAGACTGCTCCAATAGCTTCAGAGCGTCCAAAAACCCCTAGCTGGGCTTTTTTGGCACCTCGTTTGGCCAAAAAACGAAGAAGTTATGCTTCTTGGAAGTCCCTCCTTCAAGCTTGTTGTCTCTGCATCTACAAATTGCACCCTTCTTCATGCAACCTAGCACACATGCCATTTAAGGTGTAAAAACCCGGCACCGGGCGCAACCGTGCCAACTGTGCGAACCATAGGATAGTTATGGGCGCACCAGCCCCTAACTGCCTAGTTCTCAGGCACATGAGGTCCTCCATACGACCGACACAAATATAAAAAGGGCTAACCGTTTCAAGACCAAATAACAATGAAACATGTGGCGGGTCGTTCAACCGTTTTAAACCACAAGTTAAAATGCACTTACACAATGGTCATATGGTTTAAAAAGTAATGTTACTGGGCTTCGTTATATTCACGCGCATTCATATGTATAGTGGCCATATGGTATACGTAATATAACCGCGGGCTGGGGCTAAGCCCCAGCCCAACCCCCTGCCACATAATCGTTTAAACAAATTCAAATATATAACTTTCCATATACATTGTAAGAACTAACACGTGGTATGGTGGTCGGGTGGACTTTGTTAAGACTTGACCGGTGGGGGAGGTCCGGGGTTCGAATCCCACAGACTCCACATAATTTTGAACCAATATGATGGTGCCACATGGTGGCCCATGATTGGGCCACGTGGCACCCAACCACAAACCAAACACTACCATGTGTTGACACAGGATTCGTCCAATGTCTGCCAATCAAAATCTACCACATCACCTCTACCATGTCAGCATACGGACTCTGCCATGTCAGCCTGTACGGACTTTACAATCAGCGTTTGTTTTTTGCCTGTTTAACGATTCGAACAGATCACGATATCTCTCGCTCCCGACATCCGTTTGAGACAAAATGAGTTACGTTGGGTTCGCAACAATGAGGCCTACGCTCTTGTTCGATTTGAAGCGATTCTGAGCACTTTAAATTTTTGAGCAAAATTTGATCCCCTGATCACACCTCCCCATTGGAAAGATTTTGGACCTCCAAAAGACTATATTCAGTCTATGTGAAGATGAGGGTATAGTTCCCTCACCCTTCCAACCTCAATCCACTTGGCTTTTCTTGG
>ML780728.1:1091967-1105176 GCA_009831015.1 Picea engelmannii
ATTAAAAAAAAAAAAAAAAAAAGTCTAGTAAATTTTGTATCATAGGTTTAATTTCATATTATTGTATTTGAAAATGAAAAAATACTTACATAAAATGTCCATCCAGTAAATTCAGCAAAGAAAAAAGTCATTAAAAGTACTTTTATAAATTTGATATATTAAAAATCTTGTTTGGTGTCAATTTATATATACACCTTTCAGAAATAATCTTACACATTTTCAAGGTTTTTTATCAATTTAATAAAGAAATGTCTAGAATAAGGACAAAACAACCCCTCGTCTTTGCTCAGATTCGAGTCATAACAACCCCTCTTGTCATTCCCTTCTGGTCGTTGCACAACAATGTACAACACCTTCAAACGGTAAGGCCCAATAATTTGAAACATGCACAAAATCTTTCAATCAACAAAACTCTCTACCACAAAAAAAAGGGCATAATATGCCATTTACTAAGAGAGGGGAAAATTAATGTATCTGTGATGACATGGTTGTGAAATTGATTTCTTTTAGCGTATATCAACCGATTTTATAATGTGGTTGTGATAGTCATACGACAAAGGTGTTCTACCCATATTCACGTCGCAACATTCACGGTTCACGTCGCAACATTCACGGTTGTCGTGGAAGTGTCTAATCATCATGATGAGAGTAGTCAAAGACTCATTGAGTTGAAAGGATAAAGAAAAGTTTTGTCTATGAAATAATAGAGTAACATGAGGGTGTGGGCACATTGCAATAATCGTTGTCCCCCACCCCAACACTAACCCAATTAGTACGCAAAAAGTTAGTGATGCTAAATTTGTCCTACAATGTGATGCATCAAATGGGATAACTCCACACATTTGCAAAGTGGAACACATCAACTTCATTTGCTAGTTTATTTCTATATTTCAAGGATATTTTGGTTCGTTTGAATAGTTGTAGCAGCTTCAGCCTTGTTCTCTTCACTACACTAGATTTGATCCACTGCCTATTATATTGCGGAGAGAATGTTGTTTATCCTCGCTTTGACTACAAAGTTTTTTAAGCAAGTAATGTAACTCCCGGTTCCGAAGCACAACATGACATCTCTCTAGGGATACTATAATGTTGATATACTTGTATGAACTCAAGATATAACACTGGCATTATGTTCTGTACAGTACAGGAAAAATGACTACATGCCTCTTATTATGGAAATAATGTCGAGATAAATGAAACCGTTTGGCTGTCCATGAAGGTTAAAGGTTAAGAAAAAATTTGACTTTCCATTATCCTGAAACGTATGTATAATTTATCTATAAATGAACAAATCTTTAGAGGTGAAATGTGTGTGAGAAATTAAACTCACAAGTGTATCTTCCTCCCTATTTGTTATGTATTTGTATTTTGGTATGAGATCTCTCGTTGGGATATTGAATCCCTCCCAAAGACAGAGAGGTATGGTTCTTAAATCTCATGAGTAGAGGTGAAACCCATGCTCAGGAGGAGTTTGTGCATAGAGAAAACCATCAAGATTCATTGGGAGTTTTTTTTTGGTTTTGGCCCCAGTCGTTTCCATGGAAGAAGAGCCATTGAAGGAGCTAGAGAGAAAACCCGAGAGAAAACCCTTGTAGAGGTCGCAGAGACTGGCTGTAGTCTTGGAGGAGGTAAAAATTGGTGGATATATATATTTTTTAATTCTTAAATTTCGATTTGGAGGGAGCCTATGTGTAGAAATCGGTGTATGAATTGCAAAAGTTCTTTTTAAGTGTGGTTAAATATGGTAAATGGTTTGGATAATTCGTATATAAATGAATCAAACAACTTAGATGGGTCCAATTATGTGAATTGGAAATCCGAAATTCATACTTGATGGAAGAGGCAAATGTTTGGTCCATGTCATTCGGAAAAGAATCCAAATCAAAAGCGTATGCAAACTAAGCCTAATATTGGGAGTGTCGAGAAAGAAAAACAAAAGTTCTTTTAATAATGTATAACTTTCTTTCTAGAATTAAAGAATTGAAAGACAAGCTTGATGATAATGGTGAAAATATATCTAGCGCAGATTTGGTAACTATAAGGTTGAATGGAATGTTAGAAGAATATCATATGTCAATTTTTGGTCTTGTAGCTAGAGAGAAATCTTTTATGTTTCACGAATTGGAAGGTATTATTTTACAAGAAGAAGAAGAAAGAAAAAAATATGAATTGCATGTCTTCAAGTTCATATTTGGCATTGTTGCCAAGGGGAAATGGCTATACAGAGGCCATCCATGGGAAAGAAATAAGGGTGATAAGACACCACATGCACAATCACATCAAGGTATGACACCATGAAAGATTGATGCTAATGTCAAAATGAATAATGCATGTTTTTACTGTGGAAAGCTTGGACACTATGCTACATATTGTTTGAAAAAGAAATGAAATGAATCCAAGCATAGAAATAGAAGGCATACCAGTCACTTTGATGATAGAAGAGAAACAATGCTTGATGATTTCAAACATCTTAGGCTACTTTTGTCAGATGTTGCCTTGTCAGTGGAAACATATGACTCAAATGTTTGGTTTGTTGATTCCGATGTCCATACCTATGCCTTGTAATAAGAATTGATTTAAAAATTATCATGAGACTAATAATGGTGCTAATATATATCTTGGTGATGATTGATCACATCAAATTAAAGGATATGGTGATGTGTTTGTATCCTTGTCAAATGGTTGTGTTAAACAAATTGAAAATGTCATGTATGCACTTGGTATAAAGAAGAACTTGATCTCAGTTTCCACCATAACAGATCAAGATTTGAAAGTCCAATTTGTAAAAACACATGATTTTGTAAAATATATATGGGATCATTACAAGATTATTGAAACATGAATTAGAGTTGGAGGATTATACAAGATTGATGTGACAAGGAAGGGTCATCAAATATTGGCATCTACAACCATATCAACAAAAGAACTGTGGCATCAAAGGTATGGTCATTTAAACTATAATTATTTGTTTTTACTTCAAAATTAAGAAATGGTGGAGGGACTTCCCTTGGTTAAGAATGAACATATTGCTTCTGAAGGATGTGCAATAGGTAAGAATCGTAGGGAAGCATTTCATACTGATACAGATAAAAGAAAAAGAGAAAATCTTAAACTAGTGCATACATATGCTTGTGGTCTCATGCAAATAAGATCACTTGGTGGAGCATATTATTTCCTGGCCTTTATTGATGATAGCACTAAATAAACTTGGGTTTATTTTATGAGGAACAAAAGTGATATATTTGAGTATTTCAAAGAATTTAAAAACTTGGTTGAAAAACAAATAGGTAGGTACATCAAAATATTAAGATCAGATCAAGGAGGGGAGTACACATAAGGGGCATTCATCAAATATTGCAAAAAAAATGGAATTCTACAATAGTATATAGTGCCTCATACTCCTAAAAAAAATGGTGAAGTTGAGAGGAAGAACATAACTTAGTTGAATGTGCACAGAGCATGATAAAAGGTTAAAATATTACTAATGTTTTTTGTGTTGAAGCAATAAGCACTGCAGTTTATTTGAAAAATAGAAGTTCAAATAAAATTTTAAATCAAAAATCTCCTTTTGAAGCACTTTTATGGCTATAAACCAATAGTAAGGCACCTAGGAGTGTTTGGAAGCAAAGATTTTTCTCAGATTCACAAAGAAGATAAGATAGAATTTGATGCTAAAGCAATCAAATGCATTTTTATTGGTTACAATTATGATCACAAAGTATATAATATGTTTCATCCCATCACACATAAAGTATTTGCAAGTTGAGATTTGTTATTTCATGAGCATGTAGATGAAGAACATAAGGTTGACTGTTATGATGAATGGAATATCCCTTCTAACTATGATGAAAATGTCAAAGAAGTAGCAGATGTTGAACAAGAACATGAGCAAGATGAATATCCATGCAACATGGACACTTCAAGTGGCCAGAGCACACCAAGAGGAGGATAATATAAAACACAAAGAAAAATAAGAGGTGAAAGCAATGAAGCACCAAGGAGGCCAACATGAAAAAATCAACCACCTATAAGATATAAAGATTATGCATTAATGACTTAAGTAATGAATGTTATGGAACTGTTGAATTTTGAACAAGATAAAGAACACAAAGAATGGGGGGATTCCATGAGATAAGAATATGATTCCATAATGAAGAATGAAACATAGAAATTAATGGAACTTCCTGAAAATAAAGTCCCAATTGGATCTAAATGGTTCTTCAAATCCAAATTTAATGTTGAAGGTATTATAGATAAATATAAAGCTATATTGGTTGCAAATGGTTATTCACATAAAGAATGAATTGATTATGAAGACATTTTTGCACCTGCGACTAAGATGGACACAATTAGTGATTGCATTAACTACACAACATAATTGGAAACTACACCAGTTGGATTTTATTCTACTTTTTTGAATGGGGAATTAAAGGAAGAATTTTATCTTGTTCAACTAGAGGGGTTTATGCAGTAGGGTCAAGAGAACCTTGTTTCTAGGTGAAAGAAATATTTATATGGACTAAAACATGCACCAAGATCTTGCTATGTAAAGATTGATACTTTCTTCTCTCAGAAAGGTTTTATGAAAAGTAAAATTGATCCTAATTTGTATATCAAGATATATGAGAAGGGGCATATTATTTTGTTTTCCTTGTATGTTGATGATCTTATCATAACAAGAAGCGCATATAAGTTGACTGAAGAAATCAAAAGACAATTGTCACACATATTTGAGATGAAGGATATTGGAGAATTGCATTATTGTTTAGGCCTTGAAGTATGGAAAGAACATGGTAAGGCTTTGTCTATTCCATTAGAATAGAATGGTAAAGTCTACAGTGATGATGAAACAAAAGAGGGGGAAAATACTTTGTATCAACAATTGGTGGGAAGTTTGAACTATCTCACTACTACCAGGCCAAACATTGCATACTCAGTCAACATTCTTAGTCAAGTTATGGCTAAGCCTCATGAAATCCATTGGAAATTAGTTAAGAGTGTCTTTCAGTACTTGAAAGGGACTGTTAATTTCAGTATTAAATACATTGATACTTTCGATGTTGAGTTGATAGGTCATTTTGATTCAGGTTGGGATAGAAATCCCGATGACAAAAGACAAGCCATAGGTTTTTCATTCATAATTGGATCCGGAATCGTGTCATGGAGAAACAAGAAACAACCAACTGTTTCTTTGTCATCAACTGAAGCTAAGTACAAATCCATATGCATTGCTACTTGTGAGGCATCTTGGTTGAGGTGTATTTTTGAAAATGTGGGAGAAGAAAAAAAACCGACAACAATTATCAAATGTGATAATCAAAGTTCCATCAAAATAGCAAAAAATCCTATATACCATACCCAATCCTATAATAAGTTCTTAAAATTTCTTTATCAAAATATTCTTTAAATTTAAATTTAATTGAACTCAACATTTTATTTTTAACCCAGTTTTAAAGTAAGGAAAGTTACTTCTCATTACGCCGATAGACGTATACCTATTGGAAATGGGAACAATTAATGATCCTTTAACCTTAAATCCTAATTTGATGGCTACACATTGAAGATGCTGGCATATTCTTAGTTGTCCTCCAAAATGAGCGAGTCAGAGTTATTGTTCATAACTTCCTTGCATTTATGAATGCATCCGTTAAATTTTTTACTTTTTTACATTTCGCTAATCACATTAAAAAATTAGTTTAAGGATATATAATTTCCACGTTGATTAAGGATGATTAATATCTATGCATGCAAAGTTTATATAATTAAGAAGCACTGCACACGTTTCATGTTGGGGGCACACATTCATTTCTGATTCCACGACCTGCACGCATTACCCCCCTCTGATGCCACAACCTTGAACCACCTTCTGATGCCACGACTTGCACGACCTGAACCTCCATGCTTTCTCTGAGCCACACATTCTGTGAGCCTGCACGCATTATTTCCCTCTAATGCCATGACCTTCAATTGCCTTCTGATGCCATGACCTGAACCACCACACATTATGTGAGCCACACATTCTGTGAGTCGTTTTCCAGTTTACAGTTTTTTAAATTTAGAGACAACCGCATGCACATGAAAAGAACTATTACTGTTTACATTGGGATGGGCGCTGGAAATTTCTGGCCAAAGTAATCGGTATGTAAGAATAAAGCTCTGTGAATACATACATATGTGATTGGTTAACATCTGACGGGGAAATTTTCACTGTTTTCTCTGTCGTGGGTGCTTATTATCTAATGTCATTACCACTTACAGAAAACACTCACATCAATTCGTAATGTATATATTATGCAGGTCTCAGCCTAAGGTGGATTAACTATCTTTGACCTAATCTCAAACGCGGCAAGATCAATATTGAAGAGGAGCATTTGATTATCAAACTCCACGGCCTTTTGGGGAGCATGTATGTACTCATAAAATTAGACCTGCACACCTGCACAATAGTATAATCTAGTTGCGTGAATACGATTTTCCATGCTATACTTTCCAGGAAATAGGAAATATGGTTTATTTTCTCTTTTCCATTTTGATTGACATATTTTCACTTTTCCATCTTGGTCGTTGAGTATCTGAAAACCCATCCCAATGACATGATCTCTCTCAAGATTTTGTTGCATACCACAATGATCAAGCACGATATACAAGGCGCCGTGGAGACCCTCGACAGAATGACGTTGGTAGAAACCTATGATATAGAGTGGAAATCGCTGAAGGAACAGGTGCATTATTATCTTGGAGACATGAAGGAAGCTCGTCACACTTACAAATGCATTTTGAAATTCTCCCCCTTCTCACCCAGGGCTCTACATGAACTTCTTATTTTATTTTTTTAACTCTACACCACCTAACAATTTTTTTGAAAGAATGATGCATATGAAACGTGGTCAAACTCCGCCAAGAACTCAATTTCAAGGCTCTATGCCTGTTGGGGTTTGAACCTAGGTCATTAATGTCACGACACCCCATATCAACCACTAAAATGAAAACCCAATTTATTTCAACAGTAATAAACATAGTCGTAGTCATAAACATATTATCTTAGTCTATTGGATATCCATAGGGTTAAAATATGATCTGTCAAGATGGTTTTCAACTAGGATAGGGTTATTGACTTATTTAATCAATTCGAAAACCCAATTTGTATCAATACTGAGAAACATATTTTCTTAGTCTATTGGATATTCACAACATTAAAATCTGATCTGTCCATACAATTTTCAGCTAGGATAGGGTTATCAACTCATCCAATCGGTGCCAAAAGTTGACCTGATGGTGTTCCTTGTCTATGTAGGGAGGGGTAATCCACATGTTATGTTGACTGGCTGCTCTAGTTCTTTCCCTTCGAGAAGCAAAGGAATTCTAAGATTTTTGCTATGGGTTTGTCAAATTCAAACACAATGTGTACATAGAGTAACAAGAACGAAGTGACGAGAGCCTGGATTTCGGGGCTGATTGGTTGCTCTAGAGCTTTCCCTTCTGTTTCTTTGTCACCATTGAACAGATTCATGGGAAACTTGAAGCCCATGATTATAAGATATGAATCTTACATGTTGACAAACAAAACACAAAAGACAGAATGATATGAATCTTGCCTGATAGTTCTTGCCTTGGATGGATCAAAGAATGTGAAACTTAGCCATGGTTGTCACTCACCTTCTATGGAATATCTCTATATATAATGATCGTGTTGTATCTCCAACAACAATGGAGGGCCAAGTTTCACTCGAATATCCATAAAACTTCAATCATGTACGACGTTGTTAGGAAACACGACCCATTGAATGACAAGTTCTTTGTCCACAACCTTGCGTTGTAATTTGTATAGAGACTTTAATATTTCAAAAGAAAAACAATGAATCATCAAAACAAATATACGGTCACCAAAAATGTTTGATGTGCATATTTATTAATCGACTCAGGAATGGACGTTTCATAGCATAACTTTTGGGAAAATCAGAATGAGAATTTGAAAAAAATTTTACTCTATATATCACATGTATTTGATTAAACCATCCAAATGAATAGCTAAACATTTAAACCATAATTCACAACCAAAATGCTTCATAATAAACATTTCTTTTATCAAATTCAACATTGAATGAAACCATAAACATGCATAGATTCTCTATGCCTATTGATCGCAACGGGAGTGGAAAGCGACAATGTTCAGTCAAAACATCAATGGGATAATAATTTGGTTCATAAATACATGTACCATCCGAGCGTTTTACTGGTTATTATTTAAACATAATTTTTCAGAATAATTGGCGTTCCTATTTAGATTAGCACAAATACATAGATAATGGATGTTGGTGTATTTAAATAATATGCATTTTGTAGTAAGTCTGTAATAAATCATATAGCTAATGGTTGTTCTCATATTTAAATAATATGCATTTTGTAGTAACTCCTTACGAAGTTTTCTGAATAATTGGCATTCCTGTTTATATTATCACAACTACACAGATAATGGTTGTTGGTTTATTTAAATAATATGCATTTTTTGGAGACCCTGGGAATGTATATAAATGCTCGACAAAATGATGTTGGTAGAACCCTATGAGATAGAGTGGAAATCCCTGAAGGCGGAGGTGCATTATTATCTTGGAGACATGAAGAAAGCTCGTCACACTTACGAACGCATTTTGAAATTCTCCCCCTTCTCCCCCAAGGCTCTGCATATACCTTTTTTTTTTTTTAACTTCGCACTACCTAACAATTTTTTTGAAAGAATGATGCATATGAAACGTGGTGAAACTCTACCAAGAACTCAATTTCAAGGCTCTATGGTTGTTGGGGTTTGAACCTGGGTCATTAATGTTGCGACACCCTCAACCACTAAATTGAAAACCCAACTTATTTCAATAGTAATAAACAAGTCATAGTCATAAACATATTACCCTAGTCTATTGGATATCCGCAGGGTTAAAATATAATATGTCAAGACAGTTTTCATCTAGGATAGGGTTATTGACTTATTTAAGTGATTTGAAAACCCAATTTGTATCAATAGTGATAAACATATTTTCTTAGTTTATTGGATATTCACAACATTAAAATCTGATCTGTCCATACAATTTTCAGCTAGGATAGGGTTATCGACTCATCCAATCGGTGCCGAAAGTGGACCTGCTGGTGTTCCCTGTCTATGCAGGGAGGGGTAATCCACATGTTATGCTGATTGGCCTCTCTAGCTCTTTCCCTTCTAGAAGCGAAGGAATTCATAGATTTTTTCTATGGGTTCGTCAAATTCGAACACAATGTGTACATAGAGTGACAAGAACAAGGTGCTAAGATCTTGGATTTCGGGGATGACTGGTCGCTCTAGCGCTTTCCCTTCCATTTCTTCGTCACCATTGAACATATTCATGGGAAAATTGAAGCCCATGATTATAATATATGAATCTTACCCATTGACAATCAGAACACAAAAGACATAATCAGAACGAGTTGTTGATAGTTCTTGCCCTGGATGGATCAAAGAATGTGAAACTTAGCCATGGTTTTCACTCGCCTTCAATGACATCTCTCTATATATAACGATTGTGTTGTGTCTCCAACAATGATGGACGGCCAAGTTTCACTCGAATATTCATAAAACTTTGATCCTGTACGACGCTGTTAGGAAACACGACCCATTGAATGTCAGGTTCTTTGTCCACAACCTTGCATTGCAAATTGTACAAAGACTTTAATATTTCAAAAGAAAAACAATAAATCATCAAAAAAAATATACGGTCACCAAAAATGTTTGATGTGAAAATTTATTAATCGACTCGGGAATGGACATTTCATAGGATAACTTTTGAGAAAATCAGAATGAGAATTTGAAAACCAGTTTACTGTATATATCACATGTATTTGATTAAACCATCCAAATGAATAGCTAAACATTTAAACCATAATTCGCAGCCAAAATGCTTCATGATAAACATTTCGTTTATCAAATTCAACACTGAATGAAACCATAAACATGCATAGATTCTATATACCTATTGATCGCAATAGGAGTGGAAAGGGACAACGTTCAGTCAAAACATCAATGATATAATAATGGTTCATAAATACGTGTACCGTCTGAGCGTTTTACTGGTTATTATTTAAACAAAAGTTTTCAGAATAATTGTCGTTCCTATTTAGATTAGCACAACTACACAAATAATGGTTGTTGGTGTATTTAAATAATATGCATTTTTTAGTAAGTCCGTAATAAATCATACAGATAATGGTTGTTGTCATATTTAAATAATATGCATTTTGTAGTAACACCGTAAGAAGTTTTCAGAATAATTGGTGTTCCTGTTTAGATTATCACAACTACACAGATAATGGTTGTTGGTGTATTTACATAATATGGATTTTTTTAGTAACTCAACAATAAATCACACGGTTGTTGGAATATTTAAATAATATGCATTTTTTAGTAACTCCGTAATAAATGTTGTATAAGTAAGAATATACCTTCTAAAATGATATGCATTTAGGATTCTACTGCAAGATTTATATTATCTTTTGGATGTTAGGATGTTACAATTTCAACTACAGTGACTAAAATCCATTAAATGCGATTTAATGATTGATTCACTTTCTTTTCAAAACATTAGATACAGTTTAATATTTGATTCACTTTATTTTCATCATGTTTTTTCGGATAATTGATTTATTTGCTTTTATCCATTTCCTTCTATATTTAAAATTATATATTTTATCCATTTCCTTCTATGTTCTATGCATTGTTTTTTTTTATATTTTTCATTAAAATATTATTGTTTCTAATTTTCATACTTTAGTTATCTCTTAACATAAAAAAATTTCTTTTTACTTTTCATTCAATTCAACGATAAGGTTGCTTATGTAATTGTGAAAGTAACCTAAAATTTTCTTTAACTCATTCTCCGTTTTTTTTGCTTGTAACATATAGCAATGTTTTATAACATTTATCTTTCCCATCGTTTAAACTTCTTCATGATGCAACTTAGCCCTCACTAAAAAAACATAAATTTATATAACTCATAATGAAAAACTCAAATTTATAGAACCCTTGATGTCATGCTCCAATGTTCCCGAGCCTAGCATGCTTCCACCAACATTGCAATCAGACATGCCAAAACCTCAACATGTTACTAACTTTTTGCTTTGTGACATTCTAGTGAACATTGTCTAATGTTGTTTTGTGACAAACATTCCTTTTGTCACTCTATGAAAAACAAATCCCTAAGTCATATTGTGACAAAAATCCTCCCACAACCATCGCAAGGTGATGAGCATATCAAAACCCCACTATGTTACTAACTTTTTTCTTTGTCACATTGTCACGATTATTGTCCAACGTCACACACCCATAAACAACATTCCTGACGTCAATTTTTGACAGCACTTCCGATGTGGCATTGTGACAGAAATTCCTACCATCCCATTGTGACGAACATTTCCCAACATCTCATTGTGAAGAATACTTCCCAACATCGCATTGTGATGAATTTTTCCCAACATCACATTGTGATGAACATTCATATCGTCCCAATGTGACGAACATTTCCCAACATCACATTGTGATGAGCATTTCCCAACATCACATTGTGACAAACATTTCCTAACAATGCGACGCTCGAAATGAATGTTAACAATGCATCACTTTATGATTTTGTTGCACATCATATTAACGTCGCATTGTGATGAAATTTTCCTAACGTCACATTGTGATGAACATTTCCCAGCATCGCATTGTGACGAACATTTCCTAACATCGCATTGTGATGAACATTTGTATCGTCCCAATGTGACAAATATTTACCAACGTCGCATTATGATGAACATTTTCCAACGTTGCATTGTGACGAACATTTCCCAACATCGCATTGTGATGAACATTCCTACCGTCCCATTGTGACGAACATTTTTGAACATCACATTGTCATGAACATTCCTACCATCCCATTGTGTCAAATATTTTCCAACATCGCATTGTGACGAACATTTTATACCTACATTACATACATTTAATAATTATTAATTTATTAACTTTATACATATTATTAATTGATTATGAATTTCAAAAATAACTATATAAATTTTTATTTTTTTTGTTTGTTAATTTGTGCAGAACCTGTTGGCTACGCGATTAACCTGTGGCTTGAGAAATCGCGACTCAGGGGCATCTAAGCCGTCAAAATCACCCGGGGATCGCACCCAGCCTAAGCCACACCAACCCTTAACATGGTTGGATTTTTTGTCCCTGCAGGTTTCGAACCGGTGACTTTAACAACACGGAGTGGCTTAACAACACACTCCGTCACCGACTATCCTACACCTCGGGGACAACTATATAAATATTATTAATTATATTATATTTACAAATTTTATAATGATAATTTATATAATAATATTTAGTAATTAATGCTTGTCAATTAATTATTAATCAACAACAACCACTTTTTATTCATAAAGTTTAATCTCTATATATATTACTACTTTAGAAATGGATTTATTTATTAATATTTTAATAATTTAATAACCTATTACTAAAGTCATTAACTTCAATGCTATTTTATTAATATATTCTTTTATCATTGTATTAATACTTTGTTAATGTCTTTTTATGTATTGATATTTTTATTATATTTTTAATGTATTATTTTGTTAGTGTATTAATACTTTAGTAATGTATTATTTATTTATTAATGTATTTAATGATATATTTATCATATTATTAATGTATTTAATGATATATTTATCATATTATTAATGTATTACTTTATTAATGTATTAATACTTTAGCAATGTATTAATTAATAATATAATAGTGTATACAATTAATTATTACATTACATTGTTAATACATTGTACAATATACAACTTGAGTGGGCCTAATGGTTAAGAACATGTGTTTCCTCTTAAGAGGTCACAAGTTCAAATCCAGAGGGGGGTAGGGTATGTATACCTCTGTAGACTTTACCAGTCAAATCACTGGGCAATACGTTTACATTAGTCTAATGTATATATAAAAGTACTAATACATTAATTTATAATGTTATATATTAAACTATTAATAATGTATTAATATATTAAAGTATATATTGTCTCATTGATTGATAAATTAAAAATGTAATATAACATTATTGATACATTAATAATGTAATGATACATTGATATATTAATGTAATGTATAAATTAAATTAATATAATAATGTATTACTAAATACATTA
>ML780728.1:1105226-1147594 GCA_009831015.1 Picea engelmannii
TTCGAGTTGAGAGATTACAAAGAGACCTACAACCTGTCTACTTACAAAGATGCCTGCAGCCTGTCTGCCTACAAAAATGTCTGCAACCAATCGGCTTACAAAATTGCCTAAGAGCAATGGGACCGGATCGGCGGTTCAGATCTCCTTTGCGACTTCACGACTTGGACAGATCGACGGTTCAGATCTACTCGAGCGCCAGTGGTCCAGATCGACTTTCTCATTTCGCGTATCGCGACTTGGGCTGAAAACTTCCTCCATGCTTCGAACTCCCGATTTCCATGTTCCCAAAATTTCCTCGCATTCGATCAAGGGGACCAGATCGACGGTTCAGATCTCCTCTAGCACCAATGGTCCAGATCCTCTTTCGAGTTTCACAATTTTGTGTTTCTCGAATTGGGGAGGCAGATTTCTTGAAATTTTCTCGCGTCAGATCTATGGGGCCAGATCGACGGTTAATATCTCCTCTAGCACCAACGGTCCAGATCCTCTCTCGCATTTTGCGATTTCACATTTCGCGACTTGGGAAAACAACTCCCTCCATTCTCCAAACTCCCGAAACCTGAGTTCCCGAAATTTTCTCGCATCAGATCAATGGGGCCAGATCGATGGTCCAGATCACCTCGAGCATCAATGGTCCAGATCCTCTCTCTCTTTTTGCAACTTCACGAATTTGGGAAGAAACAACCTCCGTGCTCCTGACTCCCATTTGCTGAGGTACCTAAATCAACTTCCAACTTATGTTCTTTTGCGCTCGCCCTTGAGCTTCTGATCATTTCTGACTTAGAAGAGATTCTAAGTAGACAAAGGTGGCACCCCGTCCAGATTAGGGCCATTCGCTAAGCAAGCTCCTCGCATTGGAGCCAGAGGGGGGAGCTTTGGGACTGCCTGAAATCGTGGAGAATGATCTGTTGCATAGAGTCAACCCCTGCATTGGCCAGTCTATCCACAAATTTGTTTGCACTTCGCCGAATGTGTGAAGTGGTTAGAGTTAGAGAGGGTTTAATAAGAGACCAGAAGCTGTAAAGAGGGCCAAGGAGGTGCCAGCTAGGTGTGATTTTCCCTGGATCTCGACCATTCATGATTCTTATTACCAAGTCTATTATGATTTTGGAGTCTCCTTCAATGATCAAACAGATGAGGTTTTGATCTAGTGCCATTTTCACTCTTTGATAAGACCCCAAAGCTCTGCTGAATTGTTGGTGTCACATCCAAGATTTTCTTCCATGAGGCTTTGAATTTGGCCTAGGTTGTTTCTAATGACCACACCATAGCCTGAGTGTCCTGGATTGCCTTTTGATGCGCCATCAAAGTTGACCTTATGGAAGCCTTGCGGGGGGAGGATCCACTTAGAGGGACTGGGGGATTTTGAAGAAAGGGGGGGATTTTGAGGAGGGGTGGAGTGTGAAAATGAGAAGCCCTAGGAGTTGAGGAGCAAGAAATCACTTGGGTCAGTTGGGAAGTCTTCCTTGGTCCATGATTGCAACTGAAGAATTTCCTGGAGATGTAGGAGGATTGTGTTCCAGAGGAGGGTTGGGAGGAGATGGCTGGGAGTGAAAGATTCTTCTGTTTCTTCTGTTTCTCTCCTTCCATAGTTTCCAAACGATGAATCTGGGTAAGAGTTTCCATGTTATGTTCAGTATAGGAATTTTGAAGGAACCGGAGGCCCAGTCCCCGATGGTGCTTATAATGATGTTTT
The DNA here is from genome assembly GCA_009831015.1 of Picea engelmannii. Taxonomy (NCBI): domain Eukaryota; kingdom Viridiplantae; phylum Streptophyta; class Pinopsida; order Pinales; family Pinaceae; genus Picea; species Picea engelmannii. The sequence continues at coordinate 1,106,923 of ML780728.1, forward strand.
TAACTCATTTGGTTCTTCTAATGAACTGAGTGGCTTGGTTCTAGATGTTCTCACTGAGTGGACAGTTATTTAGGAGGTGTTCCATGGTTTCTGCCTAGATATGGAAGAGATGGCAGATCGAGGGGCCGATGAAACCTCGTTTTTGAATATTGTCCGAGGTTAAGATCTTATTCTGAAGTAGAATCTAGAGGAAAGTAGAGATTTTGGGCTAGAGTTTTGATTTCCATATTGTTGTGCAGATGTTATCTTTCTGAAGGTTATGGAATTTCCCCTGAAGAGTGTATCCCTCTTTGAGACTGAAGCTTCCATGAGGTGTGTATCCCCATCTGAGAATGTCCTAGTTTGTGCTTTTCCGGATTCGCCTTTGGGTAGTAGCTTGTTTCCAATGCTACAGGTCGTAGTCCATTGCCACTTGGAGTTCTTGATGAGTAGATTTTCATCTTTTCCAAGGAGAGATGCTGGGGGTATCTATCCACAAATCTGCCACTTTGAGAGTGGCCAGATCTTGGATGTGATTTTCGTAGTAGTGTAGATTTTATTCCAGTTGTAGGGGTGGAATTTGCTGCTAGGAGTCCGTTCAAAATAGGGCAATATGGCCATTGCGAACTTCCCAGAAAGCATGTTCCTATATGAGTGGTCGGTTTTTCCAGGCTACATTCCAGATGTTGGAGCCTTGGATTTGCTCCTACATTCTTATAAGTTGATTTTGATGCGTGTTTGGGGAATATTTGCATTTCCAGAGTTTTGCCCAGATCTCTGCTAGTGTTTTGAGCCATAGCCACCAAATTATTTCTCTCATGGTGCTATTTAATTTTCCAGGGTCTCGAAGGCCTAGACCACCTAAAGATTTGGGCTTGCAGACCTTGCCCCAGCTGACAAAGGCCCATTTTTTGTTCGAGTTGTGTCCATGCCATAGAAAGTTTCTTTGCAGATTTCTTATTTTCTTTATGACAGATAGGGGGGCATCTACATCCGAGAAGAGGTAGGATGGGATGGATTGGAGGGCTGACTTTAAGAGAACCAATATGGTTGGGAGGTTCAGGGAGAGAAAGGTCCAGTTGTTAAGACGGTTGGTGAGGGAGAGTAGGATGGAATCCCATGAGATGTTTGTGGTTGTTGAGTCAAAGAGACGGAGTCTAAAGTAGAGAGAGGGAAGAGTGAAAAAAAGGGTATTCAGAAGTTGAGAAAGGTGTTGTTGGATTGCTGCTGGAGTATTAAAAAAGAAGCGTTGTGATTTGGCCAGATTAAAGGTGGTGCCAGAGGCTTCACTGAAATTAGAGAGGATGGAACTTAGTTTAATTGTGTCTTGTGCGGTGGGGGTGTTAATTACTAGTGTTTCATTGACAAATTGGCTGTGGTAGGCTACCGGTTGTAAGCCATGAAGAGGGAGGCCTTGGAGGGATCCATATTGAATTGAGGCCTTGATATAGTGTCCTAGACCTTCAACCATTATGACAAAAAGGAAAGTGAAGAGAGGGTTGCCTTGCCTTATTCCTCTTGAGGGGGAGAAGGGTTGTGAGGGGACACCATTGACGAGGATCGAGAAAAAGGTTGAGTAAATGAGGTTCATTATCCAATAGATCCAATCCTTGTTGAAACCAAAAGTCGATAGGAGAGATTTCATGTATTGCCAGCTTAATTTTTCAAAAGCTTTTGAAAGGTCAAGTTTTAGCAGCATACCTGGAGTGCGGGTGCTTTTGAGTGAGTAAATGATTTCATTGACAAGTATGAAGTTGCCCATGATTTTCCTTCCTTCGACATATCCTGATTTCTCCTTGGAGATGATGAAGGGGAGAATTGGTTTAAGTCTAAGAGCTATGACCTTGGAAATGATTTTGTAGATCACGTTGCAAAGAGCTATGGGTCTGAAGTTGTTCAGATTTGTGACCCTTTATTATTTGGGAATTAGAGTGAGGAAAGTGGCATTTAGTGTTGGAAGAACTTTGCCTGAGCTGTGAGATTCCTCCACCAACTGCCACACTTCCTCCCTTAACATAGGCCAGCAGGAGTGGAAGAATTCTATTCTGAAACCATATGGACCTAGAGCCTTGCCTATGGGTAACTCTTGAATAGCCTGATCCACTTCTTCTTGCGTTATTGGTATCATGAGAGCCTCATTCTGTTCTTGGGTGATTATAGTTGGGATATTTTGGGTCACCGACTCTATTGCTGAGGTATGGTCCACATTGGGTTCTGAGAGGAGATCCCTATAGAAATCTGTCATCTCGTGCGTTATTTCCTGATGATTTAACAGGGTGTTGCCTTACGAGTCATCTAGCTTTGTGATGCGATTGATGAGGCATCTGTGGATCATGGAATGGTGGAAGAATTTGGTGTTTTTTTCTCCCTCATTGAACCTTTGAACCCGTGATTTCTGTCTCCACAGGATTTCTTCCTACTTGTGTCTTTCTTCTAGTTGTCTTTTGAGTTCATTTTCCTCTTGCTGCTGAGTGATTATATATCCTGCATGAATGATTTGTCCCAGAAGGTTCTCTAGTTTTTGTTCCAACATTTTCCTTTCCTGGAAGATGTTCCCAAATACTTCTTTGTTCCATTTGTGCACCTGTTGTTTGAAATATTTGAGTTTTTGCTGGAAGCAATACATTTTTGTACTTTTCTGAGTTTCTACAGTGATCCACCAATGATGGGCTAGCTCCTGGAAATCTGGACGAGAGAGCCAAAATTTCTCAAATCTGAAAGGTTTAAGCTTCGGGTTAACAATAGTGTCAACCCAGAGTTGAACCATCCAGTGGTTCGAGCCTACCTTCGGGAGGATGTTGGAATCTACTAGGGGGCCTTCCAGAAGGAGATTTTTTGAGATGAGGAAGTGATCAAGCCTGCATGCTATTTGTTGGTGACTTGATCTTTTTTTGGTCCAAGTGTGGTGCCATTTCCATTCACAATATCTACCAATCTGAGGTTTTCTATGAGTTTTTGGAATTTTGTGCTATTTTGGTCCAGGCGCTTTCCCCCCCTCGTTTCTCCTACATCATGATAATCATGTTGAAGTCGCCCCCTATGATCCATCACTTTCCTTCTTATAAAGAACCTAGGAAAGTCAGGCTCTGAAGAAAGAGGTCTTTGTCTTGGATGTTCTGCGATCCATAGGCATTTGTGATCATTCCCTCCTTGTCCAAACCAATGGCTCTGTAGTGCGTTGTGATGGTGCTTGGAGTGGAGAGGCCTTGATCGAGGATGACTGTGGCATGATTCCATAGGATGGCCAGGCCTCTTGAAGTCCATTTTGAGTCTGTTTGATAGGATTTGCAGTTGCACCAACATCTTTTGATGATATCTTATGTAGTTTTACCTACGCATTTTGTCTCTTGTATCAGGAATATATCAGGGTCTTCCATTTTGATGCAGTTTCGAAGATTCCTTTGTTTGGATCTTCCATTTAGGCCTTTGATATTCTAGGTGAGGATATTCATATTTAACAATTTGGTGGGTTGGAAAAGGAGCTCTCTGAGAGCCTGTGAATCTGTCCCGAGTCGATCATACAATTTCTCGCCTCCTTTACTAGCTGATGAGCTAGTTTTCTTCCCCCCTCGCTTATTTTATTTTGGGTGTTTTATTGGATCTTGGTTTGGGTCTATGTTGATCCCCAACCTAGATGTAGCCGCTGTTGATGAGTCCAGAAATACTTTGTGAACTTTCCTAAGTTGGTCCTCTGGTAAGGTTTGGATATTCTTCTTGTTGAGTGCTTCCTCTAACCTGTCTAAGTCGATTTCTGCTAGGTCCTGCTCATCCATTTCCATGTCTGTGTTTTCCTCTCTTTCTGGTTCTTTCCTTGAGACTGGGTGAGTCAGTGGATCGACTTGTTTTGCTGGGGTTTTATACTCTTGTGATGACTAATCTTCCTTGTGCTTGTTGGGATCTTTCTCTGCGGTCTTATGGGGGTTTTCCACCTCTTCTACTTCTGGGAGGTGGTTAAGGGCTTCAAAAGAGTTATTATTTGGGTTCTTTTTCCGTTGTTGGTTGTGGGCTTCTTCTACGCTTTTCTCCTTCGATTATGAACCTAGTTAAATCCTTTCTTTGGTTTCTCTTTAGCTTCCCTCTTAGGGGGGGCATTGAGATGGAAATCTCTGAAGAGGTGTCCATGTCCATGGAATTTTCGACATCTGAAAGGGATTTGTTCATAGTCTATGGTTTGGGTCCATTCCTCGTCTTGGTATTCTAAAGTAACTGTACCTGGAAGAGATTTGGAGGTGTTCATATAGACACATATCCTTGCATAAGAGGTGTATTTTCTTTGTTTGGTAGCTTCGAAAGATTTGACATATTTACCTAGGGTATTGCCTATGCCCAGTAAAATTTCCTCCAACCAGAACTCTTGGGGTATGGAATAGAGGTGAATCCATACCGGTGCGTATGCGAAGTTTTCCTTTTCTGGGCAGAAGCGGTCTGTCCAGAAACATAGGTAGAGGCTGACTGAGTTGTAGAAATATGGTCCCCCTTCAAAGATCATGTCCTTGTCCAACAGGATGTAGAATATTACTGTAAAGAAAACTTTGGAGCTGAGCTGAAGCTCATATTCTCCCTTGGGGTTCCACCACGCCTTGATCCAATGAGTTGGGTCCTTTTCCAAGGGCCGGAGACCTAGGAATTTTCCTATGAGGGCATGGTCTTGAATGAACTACGTATGATCCCCTATCCTAGTGGTTTTGATGACATACTTAGGCGCAACCAAGGATTGGGGGATACATTTATCGGGTGTCAAGACCTGAGCTGCTTTTGGATCTGAGGACTCAGCATCCGTGTTCGATTATTTTCTTATATCCATCTCTTCCTGCATATATTGGTCTCGTAAGTGCAATGGTGGCTCAAAGGATGGTCGGCACGCTCGCGAGTTCTCTGGATCATTGGCGACAACGTTATGGTAGGATGGGGCTTTCGCCCCCCCTTCTGTTCCCATTCTTCTAAGGTAATCAGAGCTGCAGGGCTGGGGTAATCAACGCATACCAAGGGAGTCAGAGAAGGTCTGCGTGGGTGGGGATGAGGAGCATGAAAAAAACCCTAAAAGTTGTAGAAGAATTTTCTGGATTCTTTTTATGTGTTCCATTTTTCATAGATACTAATTATGTTCAATATATATTTTTTTTGTTTGTTAATGTGGCCGAACCTGTTGGCATCGAGATTAACCTGTGGCTTGAGAAACCGCGACTCAGGGGCATCTAAGCCGTCAAAATCACCCAAGGATCGCACCCGGCCTGAGACACACCAACACTTAACATGGTTGGATTTTTTTTTGTCCCCGCAGGTTTCGAACCGGTGACTTTTCAACACAGAGTAGCTTAACAACACACTCCATCACCGACTGTCCTACACCTCGGGGACATTATGTTCAATATATTACTACTTTATTAATTTCTTATTAATACATTACTTTATTTGTGTATTACTTTATTAATGTATTAATAGTTTAATATGTTACATTATATATTAATGTACATTAGAGTAATGTAATAATGTATTACTAAATACATCAAGTTCAATGTATTACTACTTTAATAATGTATTATTAATATATAATTCTATATGTGTATTCATACTTTATTAATTTATTTATTAATGTATTTAATGTATTTAATATATTAATATTTTTGATGTATATATTCATGTATTTAATGTATTATTTTATAAAGTTAAATTAATACTCTATTAATGTATTGTTTAATAATATATTAATATATTAATTAATTATGTGGGTAAGATCATAATATTATGGGTTTGATGTTTTACTTTAATAATTTATTTTAATAGGTTATTAATGTATTAATAATTTAATATGTTACATTATATATTAATGTACATTAGAGTAATGTAATAATGCATTACTAAATACATCAAGTTCAATGTATTACTACTTTAATAATGTATTATTAATATATAATTTTATTTGTGTATTCATACTTATTAATTAATTTATTAATGTATTAAATATATTAATATGTTTTATGTATATATTCATGTATTTAATGTATTATTTTATAAGGTTAAATTAATACTTTATCAATGTATTATTTAATAATGTATTAATATATTAATTAATTAACACATTACATTATTAATGTATCCATCAATTAATAAATTGCATTATATCATGATGTAAAGTAATTACTTTAATTTATACATTATCATTATTATATATTACATTTATGTGATACTTAATTAATATATTAATTATGCATTATTACATTAATTTGTACATTATACAAATATATTAATGTATAAATTAATATAATAATATATAGTTAATGTATAATTAGTGTATTAATTAATTGTCATATAAATGTAATATATAATAATAATGTATTAATAAAATACATTATTGTTTTATATTAATGTATTTTATTAATACATTAAAATTACATTATTATATTAGTTTATACATTATACAAACATATTAATGTATAATTAATGCATTAATTAATTATTATATAAATATAATATATACTTATAATGTATTACTGAAATACATAAATGTTTTGTATTAATGTATTTTAAATTAATTTTTACATTAATATATTTGTATTAATATCTTAATGGTAGTCCCAAGGCATGTTGGCCGTCAACTAGTAACAACCACTTTATAAAATTGGTTGATATATGGATTCATTTTCCACCTTTCCAAATTAAATTTAATTAAATTGAAAAACAAATTTAAACTTAAAAGAGTTGGAATGCTATTTGATGTTGCAATCTTATACTCTGTCAAATAATCACCATCCAAAACGTTAGCAGTGGAAGATGTAGATGTTGTAGACTGGCTTTTATTTAAACGGAAGTACTTGCCACAAACACTAAACCTAATCATGCGCAGTTAAATTCAGATTTGGAACAAGGTTATAACGTTGATAACTATTTATATAGGTTAAGGCATTAAGCAGAGAATATGTTGTTAAGGGACTTGTTTAAGCATCCACAACAATAGAAGAGTAGTTGAGGGGTTTTAAAAAGTGGAACCGTGCTGAGGGAAGACTGTGCGTCCACAAGAAATGTGTTCTGACAGCGACCTTGAAATCCCCATTCCAATGCCCTATCTGTCCAGAAAAGAAAATTGAAAAATAATACTCGGTGGCTGGTTATTTCTGAAACCTAAGTCTCTATGTATTATATAATTTGGAAATTCCAATTTATATTATTTTTAGGGTTTTCAAGCTGTCATTTCAGATTAAATTCCTTGCTTTTATAAATATGTATAAAAAGTTTATTTGTTTACTTTTTCACATTTATTTAATCATATTAAAAAATTACTATGGTTACTAGCTCATTGTCATGTTTAGGTGATTAGAAAAGATTCCATTTCAGAGTTGGGTCATAAAAACCCGTCTTGACATTCCCTTCTAGTCGTTGTACAACAATGTATGACACCTTCAAGCACTAAGGTCCAATAATTTGAAACATGCACAAACTCTTTTAATCAACAAAACTCTTCGTCACAAAAAAAAATATGCCATTTACTAAGAGAGGAGAAAATTAATGTATTTGTGATGACATGGTTGTGAAATTGATTCCTTTTGGCTTATATCAACTGATTCTATAATGTGGTTGTCGTAGTCATATGAAAAATGTGTTCTACCCATATCCATGTCCCAACATTCACGGGTTGTCGTGGAAGTGTCTAGTCATCGTGATGAGAGTAGTCAGAGACTCATTGACTTCTCAAAGGATAAAGACAAGTTTTGTCTGTGAAATAATAGAGTAACATGAGAGTGTGGGAACATTGTAGTAATCATTGTCCCCCACCCCAACACTAACCCAATTAGTACGCAAAAAGCTAGTTATGCTAAATTTGTCCTACAACGTGATGCATCAAATGGGATAACTCCACACATTTGCAAAGTGGAACACATCAACTTCATTTGCTACTTTATTTCACGATCATAAATAGCGCTCCTATAACTGGAATGTCTCTGGTGGGCTATACAACAGGGGTCCTTACAAGCTAATCGTTCCTGGGGGTACTTAAAAATGGGTGCTCACGGTCTTAGGATAGAGTGATAGGGGGGTATCAAGAGCCTCTAATATGTTTCAAGGATATTTTGATTCGTTTGAATAGTTGTAGCAACTTTAGCCTTGTTCTCTTCACTACAATGGATTTGATCCACTGTCGATTATATTGCAGAGCGAATGTTGTTTATCCTCACTTTGACTACAAAGTTTTTTAAGAAAGTAATGTAACTCCCAGTTCCGAAGCACAATATGACATCTCTCTAGGGATACTATAATGTTGATATACTTGTATGAACTCAGGATATAACAATGGCATTATGTTTTGTACGGTACATGAAACATGACTACATGCCTCTTATTAGGGAAACAATGTCGAAATAAATGAAATCGTTTGGCTGTCCACGGAGGTTAAGAAAGCATTTGGCTTTCCATTATCTTGAAACATATGTATAATTTATCTATAAATGAACAAATCCCTAGAGGTGAAATGTGTGTGAGAAATTAAACTCACAAGTGTCTCTTCCTCCCTATGTGTTATGTATTTGTATTTTGGTATGAGATCTCTCGTTGAGCTATTGAAGCCCGCCCAAAGACACAGAGAGGTCTAGTTATTAAATCCCATGAGTAGAGGTGAAACCCATGCTCAGGAGGAGTTCATGCATAAATAAAACCATTTGGATTCGTTGGGAGATTTTTTTTTGTTTTGGCCCCAGTCGTTGCCATGGAAGAAGAGTCATTGAAGGAGATAGAGAAAAATCTTGAGAGAAAACCCTTGTAGAGGTCGCAGACACTGGTTGTAGTCTTGGCGGAGGTAAACATTGGTGGTTATATATTTTTTTAATTCCTAAATTTCGATTTGGAGGGATACTGTGTGTAGAAATCAGTGTATGAATTATGAGAGTTCTTTTTAAGTGTGGTTAAATATGATAAATGCTTTGGCTAATTTGTGTATAAATGAATCAAACAAGTTAGATGAGTCCAATTATGTGAATTGGAAATATGAAATTCATACTTGATGGAAGAGGAAAATGTTCGGTCCATCCCATTCAAAAAAGAAGCCAAATCAAAAGCCTATGCAAACTAAGTCCAAGATTGGGAGCGTCGAGAAAGAAAAACAAAAGTTGTTCTAATAATGTATAACTTTCTTTCTAGAATTAAAGAATTGAAAGAAAAGATTGGTGATAATGGTGAAAATATATCTATCATAGCTTTGGTAACTCTAAGGTTGAATGGAATGTTAGAAGAATATCATATATCTATTTTTTGTCTTGTAGCTAGAGAAAAATCTCCTACCTTTGACGAATTGGGAGGTATTATTTTACAAGAAGAAGAACAAACAAAACATATGAATTGCATGTCTTCAAGTTCATATTTGGCATTGTTGTGAAGGGGAAATGGCCATACAGAGGCCATCCATGGGAAAGAAACAAGGGTGATAAGACACCACATGCACAATCACATCAAGGTATGACACCATCAAAGACTGATGCTAATGTCAAAATGAATAATGCATATTTTTATTGTGGAAAGCTTGGACACTATGCTACATATTGTTTGAAAAAGAATTGAAATGAGTCCAAGCATAGAAATAGAAGGAATACCAGTCACTTTGATGATAGAAGAGAAACAATGCATGATAATTTCAAACATCTTAGGCTACTTCTTTCAAATGTTTCCTTGTCAGCGGAAACATATGACTCAAATGTTTGGTTTGTTGATTTAGGTGTCCATACATATGCCTTGTAATAAGAACTGATTTAAAAATTATCATGAGACTAATAATGGCACTAATATATATCTTGGTGATGATTGATCACATCAAAATAAAGGATATGGTGATGTGTTTGTATCTTTGTCAAACAGTTGTGTTAAACAAATTGAAAATGTCATGTATGTACTTGGTATAAACAAGAACTTGATCTCCATTTCCACCATAGAAGATCAATATTTGAAAGTCCAATTTGTAAAAACGCATGATTTTGTAAAATATATATGGGATCATTACAAGATTATTGAAACAATAATTAGAGTTGGATGATTATACAAGATTGATGTGACAAGGAAGGGTCATCAAATATTGGCATCTACAACCATATCGACAGAAGAGCTGTGGCATCAAATGTATGGTCATTTTAACTTTAATTATTTGTTTCTACTTCAAAATTAAGGAATGGTGGAGGGAATTCCCTTGGTTGAGAATGAACATATTGTTTCTGAAGGATGTGCACTAGGTAAGAAGCATAGGGAAGAATTTCATACTGATACAGATAAAAGAAAAAAAGAAATTCTTAAACTAGTGCATACAGATGTTTGTGGTCCCATGCAAATAAGATCACTTGGTGGAGCATACTATTTTCTGACCTTTATTGATGATAGCACTAAATAAACTTGGGTTTATTTTATGAGGAACAAAAGTGATATATTTGAGTATTTCAAAGAATTTAAAAACTTGGTTGAAAAACAAATAGGCAGGTTCATCAAAATATTAAGATCAGATCAAGGAGGGGAGTACACATCAGGGGCATTCATCAAATATTGCAAAAACAATGGAATTCTACAATAGTATATAGTGCCCCATACTCCTCAAAAAAATGGAGTATTTGAGAGGAAGAACATAACTTAGTTGAATGTGCACAGAGCATGATAAAAGGTAAAAATCTTACTAATGTTTTTTGGGTTGAAGCAATAAGCACTGTAGTTTATTTGAAAAATAGAAGTCCAAATAAAAGTTTAAATAAAAAATATCCTTTTGAAGCACTTTTATGGCTATAAACCAATAGTAAGGCACCTAAGAGTATTTGGAAGCAAAGATTTTTCTCAGGTTCACAAAGAAGATAAGATAGAATTTGATGCTAAAGCAATCAAGTGCATTTTTATTGGTTATGATTATGATCACAAAGCATATAATATGTTTCATCCCATCACACATAAAGTATTTTCAAGTTGAGATTTGTTATTTCATGAGCATGTAGATGAAGGACATAAGGTTGACAATTATGATGAATGGAATATCCCTTCTAACTATGATGAAAATGTCAATGAAGTAGCAGATGTTGAACAAGAACATGAACAAGATGAATATCCAAGCAGCATGGACACTTCAAGTAGCTAGAGCACACCAAGAGGAGGAGAAGATACAACACAAAGAATAAGAAGAGGTGAAAGCAATGAAGCACCAAGGAGGCCAACATGAAAAAATCAACCTCCTATAAGGTATAAAGATTATGCATTAATGACTTAAGCAATGAATGTTATGGAGCCATTGAATTTTGAACAAGATAAAGAACACAAAGAATGGGGGGATTCCATGAGAGAAGAATATGATTCCATAATGAAGAATGAAACATAGGAATTAACATAACTTCCTAAAAATAAAGTCCCAATTGGATCTAAATGGTTGTTCAAATCCAAATTTAATGTTGAAGGTATTATAGATAAACATAAAGTTATATTGGTTGCAAATGGTTATTCACATAAAGAACGAATTGATTATGAAGAAATATTTGCACCTGCAACTAAGATGGACACCATTAGTGATTGCATTAACTACAAAACATAATTAGAAACTACATCAGTTGGATTGTATTCTACGTTTTTGAATGGGGAATTAAAGGAAGAGTTTTATCTTGTTTAGCTAGAGGGGTTTATGAAGTAGGGTCAAGAGAACCTTGTTTCTAGGTGAAATAAAACTTTATATGGACTAACACATGCACTGAGATCTTTCTATGTAAAGATTGATACTTTCTTCTCTCAAAAAGGTTTTATGAAAAGTAAAATTGATCCTAATTTGTATATCAAGATAGATGAGAAGGGACATACTATTTTGATTTTCTTGTATGTTGATGATCTTATCATAACAAGAAGTGCATATAAGTTGATTGAAGAAATCAAAAGACAATTGTCACACATATTTGAGATGAAGGATAGTGGAGAATTGCATTATTGTTTAGGCCTTGAAGTATGGAAAGAGCATGGTAATTCTTTGTCTATTCCATTAGAATATAATGGTAAAGTCTAGTGATGATGAAACAAAAGAGGAGGAAAATACTTTGTATCGAAAATTGGTGGGAACTTTGAATTGTCTCACCACTACCAGGCTAGACATTGCATATTTAGTCAACATTCTTAGTCAAGTTATGGCTAAGCCTTATGAAATCCATTGGAAATGAGTTAAGAGTGTCCTTCAATATTAAATATATTGATACTTTCAATGTTGAGTTGATAGGTCATTTTGATTCAGATTGGGCCAGAAATCTCGATGACAAAAAATAAGCCACAGGGTTTTCATTTATAGTTGGATCCAGGATCGTGTCATGGAGAAACAAGAAACAACCAAATGTTTCTTTGTCATCAACTGAAGCTAAGTACAAATCCATATGCATTTCTACTTGTGAGGCATCTTGGTTGAGGTGGATTTTTAAAAATGTGGGAGAAGAACAAAAACCGACAACAATTATCAAATGTGATAATCAAAGTTCCATCAAACTAGCAAAAAATCCTATATACATACCCAATCTAAGCATATTGAGATACAACATCATTTTGTAAGAACAAAGATACAGTTAAAAGAAATTGACTTCTCCACTGAGAGGTGTTAAGGAAATAATGTCGAAATAAGTGAAATTGTTTTTCTTCCCATAAAAATTATGAAAACATTTGAATTTTCATTATCCTGAAATGTATATCTGATTTATCTATAAATGAAAAAATCTCAAGAGGTGAAATGTCTTTGTGAGTTTAATAACTCACAGGTGTCTCTTCCTCCCTCTTTGCTTTGTATTTATCCCTCCATCCATACAACGTTTTTCTAACTCATGATAAAAAGACACTCAGATTCATACACTACTATGAACCGATGGAGAATGATTTGTATAATCAAATGGAAGAATTTGTGTGAACTTCAACACACGTTTGGTGATGCTCAAATTCTATTACAATAACTCACTTTACATTTTTTTTATCATTCCCCTAGTTAATAATTTGTGCTTTTTATATATTCCTTTTTACCCAAAAGAAAGGTTAAAGGTCAACGACTTTTTTCTTTCCCTTATTCATTACTTTTGGGAGTCTCATTGCGTGCCCCTTTTCCTCACACGGTGTGTCCTTTTTTTTATTGTTTTTCATCCTTTTTAGGTTCCTTTTGTGTTCCCTTGCAAATTTTTTTGCATCTACTTGCATATCTTTTCACATTGGGAAAGTCTTTGTTGCTTCTCATTAATGTCCTTGTTAGAATTTTGGTTGGCATCCCAATTGTGTTTTTTTTCCTCATTATTTAATTTCATCAACATAATTGTGTTTTTTTTTTTTTTAATGATGTGATACGGTCCGGTCATTGTACATTGATGTTTAATGTGTCATATGGAAAGTTTCATATGAATGGGTGTTGATGTGGTAGGTGTCTATTATGTAATTGTTGTCATTTAAAGTGCTATATGAAAGGTGACACATTGTCACCATAGGTGTTATGCCAACATACATTGAATCGTAACATGCTACATGGAATTCACCACGTTAGCTAGTGCTTGGTTGTGATACATTGACATGGAAGGTGCAATATAGGTGCTACGTCAACATACATTGACCTTGATGTGTAATGTCCCATGTGTAATGTATCACATTAGTTCGAGCCAAGTGAACACATGATGACATGTAACATGCCATGTGGAAGGTGCCTATTTAACATGCACTAGAACATTACACATTATCATGTGCAAACCTTGTACCTACCAAATGACATGTTACACGCAAACACATGTTGGCATGGCACCTACCATGTGGTAATTGTTAGATCGATGTATGCATAATAAGTGTCTTACAAATGTCACTTAATCAATGTGTGATTGATGTTTTGGTTATACTATCGATGTTTTACCAACATTTTATTCATACCATTGATGTTGAAACAATGTTACACCACCACTTTTAGCATCAATGTAACATCAATTAATCGATCTCTATTTTTTTTGTTTTTTAATCCCCTATAAAAAAACCATTTATAAAGCGATATACCAAAAACTACCAAGTCAAAGGTATTCAAATGCATCATTGTTGAAGTAGATTAAACTATAATTATAGAGTGTTTAAGTAGTACCATAACACAACATCTCAAATAGTACCATGATTCATCATTAGTAATTTGATTAGAATTTATTTGAATAATACACAAACATAAGGTGTATAATGTCATGGTTTCAATTTTTTTTTTGAATGATCATAAATTGATCTTGTATATTTGGTCTTTTTGTCATTCTCAAATGTGTGGGGTTATTTGTTTACCGGTTAACTTTGTCCAATGATTTTAAGTTTCATTCTGTTTTTCATGTCTCATGTTTAAAGAAGGCGATTGGAACTCGGTGCCAAACTCAAACCTGTCTCTCTGAGCTGGATGAAGAAGGTTCCATTTGGTTACAGCCCCAAAAATTCTTGGACTAATGTGAGCTTCGTCTCTGACAATGCATCATCTAGGAAGTGTTAGTGAAGCGTAAAGATACAACTCCAAAAGATGCCACCTAGGAGCTTGCTACAATTCTGCAACAATTTCGTCATCTCAAGCCTGGAGGAAAAGACTATTTTTCAAGGGGGAGGGCATGTTAGGGACCTAACCTCCCTAACCCCACATGTAAGTAGAATACTATATTTTCTTTGTAGTAAATGGAGACATTAGTTTATAACGCCTATTTAATAAATGTGAACATGTCAATGTAAGAACACATAATAGAAGCTTCCGCCTCTAGAAAGATATTCTGCTAGAAGGTTCCTTAGAAGATAGAATTAGTATAAATACGAGTAGGAGGTATGAGAAGTTTTTTCCTTAGAATTATTGTAATAGAGCTCTACTCTACTAGAGGTTCCCCTTTCGAAAAGGCAAGTGAACATTGTTTTCTTGAATAAATATATCATTTTGGTGTTGCTCTTATCAATATTCTGTTGTTCCATTGATATCTGCTGAATATTCATGTTTCTGCATATTATATTACATCTCATATCGTATAATGTCAACCTTTATTTTCAATTTAATTATCAAACTTGACCCATAAAAATCCAAAAATCACAACATTCCTTTTTCAAATCAAAATATATACACAATTTACAAGGACTTGGTTTCCCTTTATAGTAGCTCCCCTTGTTAATTCATAACCTTGGATTCGACATATAAATATTGCCAAGATCACTTAGGTATATGTAAAATGTTTATCCAACTTACTTATTCCATATATTTAGGCCTTTAGTGGAAAATAAGTACTCTTTTATATCATGCATTTGATATGATATAATAATTGTTTGCTTAATTATAATGATTATGAATATTACAGTGGTTGATGAATTCTTTGTGATTGGATTGTGTTTTCATGGTGTTTTTTTTATATATTTCTAGTTTTGATTATATCTCATCGAAATGAAAAAAAATTGATGAAGAAATGATGTTTTGCAACTAAATAAATAGTGTTATGATAATGGCCATAGTTTTAAAATGAACAACTGGATATCAACATTGTATTTAACTATAAACTCCACTATATATTTCTTTTGAAGATACGTTTTCTTTTGTATTTCATTTGAAGGTAAGTTTTCTTTTGTAAATTCTTTAATGTCTCTTTGTTTAGAAAACAACCTATGAAAAAATCACCTCTATTGACTAAATTCATTGACTAAATTCAAAAGCACTTTAGTTATGTGATTTGAATATTGAAGATCATGGGATAGAATATTGAATATGGAATTCAATAAATCTATGTGAAGAAAATTAATAACATTACAGGGCCAAATGAATTCAAGGAATTGTGCAAAATTACAAACTACAAAATGTCATAAACTTCACATCTCGATTTGAAAGAAAAAATTATTTAAAATATTTTTTCCAAGGATGAAATGAATTGTCTTAACTAGGATAAGAAAATCATTTATTCATCATTAAACACAATAAATATTTACACTAGTATATTTAAAGTGAAGATAGAATTGTAAATAATTTATTCATCATTAAACAACAATAAATATCTACATTAGTGTATTTAAAGTGAAGATAGAATTGGTTACAATTTTAGGACCATGAAATGACATTTTGGTCAAAGAGATGAAACATTTCATAATTTATTCTACGGTAAAAATCATGGGAATTTGAAAAGGATACAATAAAATAAATATCTACATTAGTGTATTTAAAGTGAAGATAGAATTGGTTACAATTTTAGGACCATGAAATGACATTTTGGTCAAAGAGATGAAACATTTCATAATTTATTCTACGGTAAAAACCATGGGAATTTGAAAAGGATACTAGTTGGGTTACATGACGATCATTAATCATCCATGGGAAAACAATGGAACCCATTGCTTCAACACAGCACTGGGGAAATTGAATATCTTGACTATTCAAGGGTATACCACTTAGTTTTATGTAGACTTCTTATCTCTAACCACTCTAAATAGGGGAATGGATTTGTCACTTAGGTACTAATAATCATACACCGTATTCCTCATCAACTAGTATTATATGTGTATTTTTAAGGAATTTCTATAAACCCAACATTATGCTTCACACTTTTTCTGATGGTTTATATGTGTTGGTTAACCTTGATTATGTGTCGCATTACTTAGGTCTCGGCATATGAGTGCAATCTCCCCCTTTTCAACGTTGACTACCACTCATGTAAGGTCCTTAGTCTCTTGCTTTAGATCATTCTTTCTCCTTGTAAGGCCTTTTGGGTTCTTCCGTTAGACATTATCTTCCTAATTAGATCAACCATGGCATGCAAATTTAGGTTTGATCCCTTTGTTAGTTGCATATGCCTTTTATATGTCTCTAATGTTTTTATATATGTTTAAGGGAACACACAAAGGATTATTTTATCAAAACCGATCTCTACCTCTTCTAGCTTAGCCATTGGACTCAATACACAAGTATTTTTTCCTAAACAATGATTGTCTTTGTTGTATTATCCTAATGTTAAAAACAAAACCATTAAAAGTAATAAAAACCCCATTATTTTCCTATCTAAGTCATTTTCTCCTATCAAACCTACCCAATGGTTAGGTTTTCATTTCCTTGAAACTTCCATGGTGTTCCTTTTTCTATAAGTACCCTTAATTTCATTTTGTTATGTGTGTCTAAATATCCCTCTAAATAACTAAAACTATAAAATTTATGTCTGAAAACTATAGAATATCCTTACCAAGATCTTGGATTGTTTGGACCAAAATATCCTCCATACCTCTATCAATAAGAGGCTTTCCCTCACATGTATAATATCTCTATTGGTTTTCTTTTTATATGTTATTGATTTGGTTGGTTTGGATCCAATGTTTCTTAACTCTATCACCAATGTTTTCTTCGGAATTCTTCAACCACATCTAAATGGAGGTTGTGACAACACCAAATACATGGATAAAACATCATAAATGAGGGCACACTTAACCTTCCATATCCAATAAAATTCTTTATTTATGTGATGGTTTATTTGTTAATGTAGATGTTGCTTTGTTTTGGGTCGAGACAATACTTTCCAAGCATTTTTAGGAAAATCTAGTACTTTGGAGTGTTCTCAGAGGATCATCTCTTCTTGTCTCATCACACATGTAGTCATGGATAATTTTAGGGGATAAATTTCACTAATGGGCTAATTTTCCATATTTTTCCCAAAAAATGATTCGCCAATTTCCATTTTTTCTAAAAATGATTCACCCAAATTCCATAGAATAAAATTATTTTAGATTAAAATTTCTAAACTTTTATAGAAACTATATAGAATCCTTATAATTTTGAATATTTTTCAAAACTATTGCCAAATATTTTACATTTTGCATATTGATGACTAATAATATTAGCCCAAGTTTCTACATTTAATATAAATTCCCATATTTAAAATCACCCTTGCATGTAGTACACATATTGTTGCTATATTTATCTCTTGGGGAATGGGGTGAAACACGACATGAAAAAAAGAACAAAGTACTACAAATAATTGAAGAGGAACACAAAATTTTGAAGATAAGGGTGTTGTATAAAGACATCATTACAACACTTAAGCAAAGCACACTGTGATCAGAACATCAGAGTGCATGTTGTACATCTTGATCTGCATGATCTATTGGACAATATCCATTGATTATAATGATCCAAGGGGTTTTATTTTAATATCTCAATATCTAACCAACTTCCATAGAATATATATAAGATCTTGTTCACATGTAACCGTCAACTATTAGAGTTAAATCCACCAAATATGATTTGTTCAACTCATAGTCGTTTGTTGGGATAGTCGATCCATCACTTGACTATATTTGATTGTTGGTCAACTATCCAATCAATGGGAGTGTTGAATACTTGATTGAGTGGTGCAATTTGTTGGTCCATTGCTTGATTGATTGTATCCAAATGTAGGCTAACCTCTCGACCAACGAAACCTAGGAGATGTGTGATGAACCATCAATACTTGATGTTCCAATGTCCCCCCACCCCCATCATCACACATATATGGAGTTTCACAAGATGAAATTATGTCGTTAGGACACCCCCCATTAATTGCATCTTCTTGAATCCCAAGAATCATGTGGAGCTTGATAAATCTAGGTTCAACTAAAGGTTTGGTGAAGATATCAGGAAGTTGATATTCTTTTCTACAATATTCAAGAGAGACAATGTTCTCATCAACCAATTGTTTCAATTAGTGAGAATGGATATCAACATGTTTCCTCTTACTGTGGGAAACATGATTGTCAACAACCTATATATCACTCTATTTATCGCAGTAGATTTTATTCAATGTTTGAACAGGAAGCCCAAGTTCTCCAAAAAGTTGGCGAATCCATACTACTTTAGTACCTGCTTGAACGATGCCACGATATTATTCTTATGTAGTGGACAAAGATACTACCTTATATTTCTTACATGACCACACCAAAGGTCCAATGCTATAGAGAAACACATAGCCACAAGTGGACTTATGATCATCATTGTCACCAGTCTAGTCAGAGTCGATGAGGCTGACTAGTGAATCTCAACTTGGATAATACTTGATACAAAAATGAGTGGTACCCTTGAGATAGTGAACAATTCATTTAACTTCTTTCTAGTGGATTTATTTGAGGTCCTGCATAAACCGAGAAACCACACCAACAACAAATGAAATTTCAAGTTTACTACGATTAATATAAATAAGAATGCTAACCAATTATCGATAGAGTGTAGCATCGACTACGGGTGTTTGATAGGTTTTGGTAAGATTTACTCTAGGCTAAAAAGGAGTAGCACAAGGCTTGAAATCATCCATCTTAAAATATGTCAACATATCCATCATATATTTAGACTAAGAAATAAAAAAACCATCACAAAGTGGTAATACTTGAAGACCCAAAAAATAACACTAAGTACCAAGATCTATCATGTCAAATGAATCAACAAGTTTTTTCTTCAATCTAAGGATGATATCAGCATTATTGTTGGTAATGAGTAAGGAATCTACATGTAGAACAACAATAAAGGTGTCTCCGTTGGTGTGGAGGACATATATGTTATGATTAGATTCACGCCATTTGAAACCAAGTCGAAGAAATAAACTTTTGATCTTAGCATACCAGGCTTGGGGGGCCTATTTCAAACCATACAAAAAATTCTTGACTCGACAAACCATATTTGAATATATCACAAAATCAAGTGGCTATTCCATGAAAAAATCTTCAAAAAAGTCTCCATGAATAAATGTGCTCTTTACATCCATCTGATGGATTTTCCATCCAAAAAAAGTAGTAAGAGAAATAATCAGTCGAACATAGTTCATATTTGCAACTAGGGAAAATGTTTTAGTGTAGTTGATGCATTCTTGTTGAGAAAATTGACTTACCTTTCTTCAACTCATGAACATAGAACTGATCTAGCAAAAATTCCATAATATTCCATGTCTATGTTAGTTGAGAAACATAAAATAGATTGGCACTCAGATTTGGCACATGATAAAACCTTAACAATATTTTCATGTCAACAAGCAACATCACCCTAACCAACAACATCTAGAAACAAATAATCAACAACATATGTTTTCCTCTCCTTAGCTTCATCCAACCACATGAATAAGGAAGCATCATTAGCCATGTGATGGGTGCACCCAGAGTCGACTACCCATTTGTTCTACATAGAATGAGACAATAAGGCATGAGAAGTCCCAAATTGGAAGCTGAAATTATCAGCAGGTCAATGTACAATGGAAATGTCTCCTTCAAGGAGTTTAACCTTCTCCTTTAAGTCATATCTCTTCTTACAACACACTTTATCCACATGTCCAATCTTTCCATAGTACTGACATGACTTATTCTTTCAACTTTATTGTGGTGCATCCACCTGTCTCTAAGGTTTCTAGTCATGGTATGTACGTTTTTGTGTAGAGGCATAAAATCATACTATATCCATTGGATCCATATTTCCCTTTCCCTTGAGAAAGTGGGCCTGGTGTTTACCACCAAGCTTTCCTTCTCCAAGCAATTTATGTTTATCAATAATCAGAAGACCACATAAAGATTCAAAGGTGTAATCCTTACATTTTTTCTTGCGTGCTTTCCAGTTGGTGTAGAAATTTGACATGAATAGTTGGAATGGTGTTCTTAAGTTCATCATTTCCATCTCGATGAGTTATACATCCTTGTTCTGATATTTCTTTCCACACTAGACTAGTTTCAACTAGATTTTTTTGACACACACCAAATAGTCCTCCATTCTCTCAAAGGAGTGAGGATCGAGAGAGATCAAATCTTTCTACAACTACAAGATGTGACTCTCATCTACTTGGTCAAACAACAAATTCAACTTGTTCCAAAATTGATGAGGATAGTCGATTCCAAAAAGGTGAAAATGAATCTCCCATGAGATGTAGGATGTAATGACCCCTACAACCTCTTCCTTCTTACCATCAATAACAAAATTTTCCTAGTCATCTGTTGGATCTGGAATTGCAACCTTCATATTTTCCCACAATCCTTTTCTCTTTAGTAGGTTTTCCATATCTGGTTCCTGTTGGACCTTGAACAAGTTTTGAGGATCCTTGTTCATGTTTGACCTACTTTTGGGACTTTGACAGGATGTTAAAGGCGGAGCGCAAATCGAAGTGGAGATCGCGGGATCTTGGCCCCTTTTTAGGGATTTTTTGGTTTTGGGCTTATGTAACATGTATGGGGATGTTGGCCCATGGGTTTACCCATGTCTAGGACCTTTTTGTAATGCATAAATAGAAATCTAGGCGATGTAGGAAGTAGTTCGATCTAGGTGATCTAAGAGAGGCTAGACACTATGATAAGTGCAACTTGTAAGTGCTTTGTGCATACTATGTTGAGAACTTGCAGAGCTAAGTGCAAGTGATTGTAAGAGAATGTGAAGAGGCTTTGTGTTGTAACTCAGGGAAGGAGGATCTAGTGGAGTGAGCGCAGATCTCTTGTCCTCTATATCATGGCTTTGTGCATGTAGAAGATTCATAGAAAGAAATAAATAAGAAGAGTTGGTGGACGTAGCCCCAACATGGGGGTGAACCACGTATATCCTGTGTTGTGGTTGCTTTGTGATTTATGGTTGTTCTCTTGTTTATGTGGTTAAATGCTTAGTGCACTGATGTATTCTTAGAAGAATCTAATATGGTAGATTAGTGCTAAATAATGTGAATGAATGCTAGATCTAATCTATGTTGGTATGCATAGTGCTTGAATCTATTGGATCTATATGAATACTGCATTGATCTATTGTTAGGGTTTAGTTGCACTGTAAACTAAGACTCAATATTAATGAACTATAACTGCTAAGTTCTCTGTTAAGGTGTTACAATCACATATATGTGTCTCAGCTAAGGTTGTAGACATATGAGTCATGCAACCACCTCTGCCTCTACCTCGAGTGAGACTTCATCTGCTTTGAAGATCTTGCCGAAAGGGCTAGTAGTTAGGGTTTTGTTGGTGCATTATTGTAAGCATTGAACCCTGGGTCTACCCCCATTCCAAAAAATGGTTCCGTTGCCGGGACCTGAAACTATGATTGCTGAGAACTAAAGGAGAGAAAGCTTCCTGCATAGATCTATTTCCCTAGTGCACAGTATCCTACTTGACCTGCAAAGCTCTACGCCAAGAAGAAAAGTCAGATCTGAAGAAAAGAGGTAAGACCTGAAATATTTGTGCTCTGATAAAAGTAAAGTAGGAAGTTTTGGTTAAAGAGGTAAGATCTTAAAGATTTTTTCTATGATAAAGGTAAAAATAGTGAAAGGTTTTGATTGAAAAGGTAAGATAACTGGAGTTTTTTTGTCTCAAAAAGTATGGATCTAGGTATGTTTGATAAATTTTGTCATAGCTTGAAAAGTAGGGAAAATCTAGATGAAAGAATGTTTGATATGAGTATATCTGACAAAAATAGTGAAATATATGTTATTCCTATGCATAGAAAGAATGTTTGGACTAACAAATGGATGCAGAACCCTAGAAAGATTTTTTTACAGGTTAGCTACTATGATCCTAGTGTGCAGTACAGGAAAGGCTGGGGATCATTTCAAAGAAAAAGAAGACTAACCCTTTGTTATAGTTGCAGAAGACCGAGACATATAACTAAGGAATGCCCTGGTAGAAGACCTAGTTTTCTTTGTTGTAAAGCCATGGATCATGAAGTTTAAGATTTCCCTAGAATGATTTCTAAGCTCGAAAGAATGAATATGAGACAAGAAAACCCTAAGGGAGGTCAAGAAACTGAGACCATGGTATAACCCCAGAAAGAATCAAAGAATGTATTGCTACAAATGAAAGAAACCCTAAATGATCACAAAAATATCAACTTATCATAGATCTTCCAAGAAAAATAATGCATAGAAGCAAGAATAGGATACTTCGACATTGACTGTGTTCTGGATGAGGAAACACAAGTAAATATCATAACAAAAAGAAATTGGGAAACTTTAGGAAAGCCTGTTATGATTCCTTCATTAGGAGGAATAGGATTATTTAGAGGAAAGTTTATAACCCTATGTGGAAGACTCACCCAGATATTTATGAGTGCTCATGGAACCTCAATAGATGAATATTTTGAGATTGTTAAATTTATTGAGAACAATGCCCCATTTGTTATATTACTAGGAAAACATTGGATTGAAACAGATCATGCCAGAAGGAAAGAAGAAGAATTCTTAGAGTAGAAGAAACAAGAATTAAAATATTTTATAACTAGGAGGATAACACACTTGATTAAAGAACAGGAGAATAGGTCGAAGCTACTTAGAACTAGAAAATTGGATGTTGAAGTTGAAATAACACAAGAAGAATCATAGATGAGTAGAACAACTATGAAATAATCTCAACAACATGAAGTTACTATGCCAAAAGGAGATAAGAATCAGAACGGAAAGAGGAATACCGAGATGAAGATAACTGGAAAGAATGCTAGAAAGCTTAGTAAGAAGAGAGAAAAGATAGAAAGATTACAGAAGGTTCCAAAGGGGACTTCGCAGAAGGAAGGTTTGCAAGACTGGAACTTCGCTGGGATATCAGAAAAAAACGTAACATGACACTTTTCCATGGCGAAGAGATATGGTAATTGAAAGCATTATAACCATTAGCCTGACGACCCGAATGGTTAGAACAACAATAATGGCCTGAAGACTTGTCATTAGACCGTTGGGACCATATCACAACAGACCAATCGTGAACTAATCGACAACCCTGAGACCACTCATGAAGCAAAGAATACTCCTGGACCCAATAAAAGGAAGAAGACCGAAGAGGTCCAAAACTTGAGCAGTGCATTGGAAGACACTGCTTCAGTATCACCTGGCCGAGGGGGTGATGATGAAGTAGATCAAAAAGAGACCCACATAAAAGAAGATCAACAGAAGCATGGAGAAGTAACATTGCTTAGGGATCCTGTTGATGAGGTTGATCCCTTGAAGAAAAGGAAGGTTTCCCCCACAAAACCCACTTCCCAAAAAAAATCCAGAGCCACCTTGACTAAGATGCAGACTGTGCTCACTGTAGATGACTTTGAATTCATCATCACAACTGTAGTAGATGCCTCGCAGGACATCTTGTAGAAACATGAAGACAAGAAGGAGGAGATGTACGACATGATCGAGGTTGAACTCAGAGGGGTACAACATGCCCTTCAATCCAACCACATAGTATCCACTGCGCCCTCGCCATCAGAAGAACCAGAGTTGGGAGATGAGCCTGCCCAACTTTACAGACTAGCTGATGTGACCGAAGCTCACCTTCATTGAGCACAAGATGAGAAATACTAGGCCACAACGACCCTGAAAAAATCCCAAGAAGAAATGGTAGAGCAACGTCGGGTTGCACAAAAGGAGAAGGATGACCTTCAAGACAAGTTTGAAGAAGAGAGGGAGCAGGTCAAGCAAGAAAAAGAGCAGTTGCTCATAAAGCATCTTGGAGTCAAAGAAGCAGTCGACGAAGTACTTCGCTCTGTGATGGGCTTAGAGCCAAAGGTAGAAGACCGAGTGGAGAATCAAGTAGCGCAGCTCACGGAAGCTATCCATCAACTTCAACAAATAATAGTAGACATAGATCTACGAACAGTGACCAACACTCCACCGGATGGATGAGATCAAAGAGAAGCAACTGCTCAAATAACAATTGAGAGAATCAAGGCCCTTGCCATGGAATGTAAATAGCTAAGTGATCGCAGTGCCAAGACTTATGAGCGACTCACTGAGGATCCTAAACTGAAGGCACTGGAGTCATATCTCCAGGAGGAAAAGCAGCAAGAAGAAATAATACAGGCGCAATTAAATCCCCTATCAGTCGTTGAGAGGATGAAGAGATCCCAAGAACAACGCACTGCTCAATAGAAGGTCCACACCATTCAAAGCAAAGTCATGAAAGTGACTTAGAGGCTAGAACCAACACAGGATGAGGCTTTCCAACTATTTGCAGAGATTGAAGGCCGAGGAGCATAACTGGAGAAAGTCATCACTAAAGATTAACAACGTTTAGAGGGACCTATTAATGAAGCAATAATCCAAGAGTTCGTCAAACAGGAGGTCATGGTGCAACAACAAGTCGAAGCAGCTCGAGCCAAGCTCGATGCTTTTAAAGAAAAGATACCCAGACCATAGTGACTTGGGACGAGTCACAGGTGAGTGTTGGGGGCCTATTGGCCCTTGACCAAGTTTTGAGGATTATTGGTCATGCTTGACCTACTTTTGGGACTTCAACATGCTGTCAAAGGCGGAGCACAAGTCAAAGCAGAGATCGCGGGATCTCGGACCCTGTTTAGGGATTTTTGGGTTTTGGGCTTATGTAACGGGTATGGGGATGTTGACCCATGGGTTTACCCATGTTTAAGCCTTTTTTGTAATGCATAAATAGAAATCTAGGTGATGTAGGAAATGGTTCGATCTAGGTGATCGAACAGAGGCTAGACACTGTGCTAAGTGCAACTTGTAAGTGTTTTGTTAATGCTATGTTGAGAACTTGTAGAGCTAAGTGAAAGTGATTGTAAGAGACTGTGAAGAGGCTTTGTGTTGTAACTTAGGGAAGGAGGATCTAGCAGAGTGCACACATATCTCATGTCCTCTGCGAAGTAAGATATCATAGCTTTGTGCATGTATAATATTGACAAAAATAAATAAAGAATAAGAGTTGTTGGACGTAGCCCAAGGGTGGGGGCGAACCATGTATATCATGTGTTGTGGTTTCTTTTGGCTTTATGGTTGTTCTCTTGTTTATGTGGTTAAATGATTAGTGCACTGATGTATGCTAAGAAGAATCTAATATGGTATATTAGTACTGAATAATGTGAATGAATGTTAGATTTGATCTATGTTGGTATGATTAGTTCTTGAATCTACTGGATATGTATGAATACTGCACTGATCTATTGTTAGGGTTTAGTTGCGTTCTAAACTAAGACTGACTATTAATGAACTATAATTGCTAAGTGCTCTGTTAAGGTGTTACAATCACAGATTTGTGTCCTAGCTAAGGTTGCATACATCTGAGTCCTGTAACCACCCTTGCCTCTACCTTGGGTGAGACTTCATTTGCTTTGCAGATGTTGTTGAAAGGGCCGGTAGTTAGGGTTTTGTTGGTGCATTGTTGTAAGCGTTGAACCCTGGGGTTTCCTCCGTTCCAACAGTGCCCATAATGCATAATTTGATCCGTTCATAACAACATGATCAATCTTCAAAGCCATATTTGATATCTAGACTAAAACCAGTCTATTTCATTGAGATCCAATCAAAAAACTACTAGCCCGGAGTCAATCACACAATAGATTCGACTTAGGAAGGTCTCTAGATAATAGGTCAAGATTTTAAACCATTTCTCTAATACCATGTTGGGGAATGGGGTGGAACATGACATGAAATAGAGAACATAATACTATAGATAATATAGTAGGAACAAAAAAATTCGAAGATACAGGTGGTGTCTAAAGACACTTTTACATCACTTAAGAAAATCACATTGTGATCAGAACATCAAAGTGCATATTTTACATATTGATTCATAATATATATTGCAAAATATCCATTGATAATAATGACCCAAGGTGTCTACTTTTATAGTCTCAATACCTAACCAACTTCTAAATAATCTGGAAGATCTTGTCCACATGTAATCGTCGGCTATTAGATTTGACTCCACCAAATATACTCTGTTGAGTCAACTCAACAAGGATGCTCAACCCGAATTCCTACACATCTAACTCATATTGAATTGTTAGGCTAGTTGATCCACCACATGACTATCTTCAATTGTTGGTCAATTGTCCAACCGAGAGGCACGTCGACTACTCGACTGACTGGTGCAGTGTGTTGGTCGATCGATCAACTAACTATATCCAGATGTAGGTTGAACTCTAGACCGACTAAATTGAGGATATCTATGATGAACCATCAATGCTTGATGTTACAAAATTATCATCCTCCCTCTTTCCCTCTTTTTATTCTAATTTGATTTATTTTCATTTGCATAGTTAGAGCACACACAACTAATCAGAAGGAAAATGAAATTTAATTTCTAGTTTTATATTATCTTTCTATTTATTTAAAACCCTTGGAAACCTACTTTAAGTACATTTAAAATATAACTCAACCCTATGTTAACATTAACTTAAGATTAATTAATTAATTTAATGACTCATTTTTTTTTCCTATTCATATCCTTCCCTTTGGGTTCTCATTTTGCAAAAGAAAGAAAGCTAACTCCACTCCCTCCATCCTTCCTCTCATTATGGTTTAGCCATTGTTGTGGTAGTGCCATGACTCATTCACACTTCTCTAGTACAACTATTATAGGTATTGAAAAATTATATTCATTGTTACCTTCATGTACATAATCACTAAGTTGAACTATTGTAAATATATGATCTACTTCATCTGTCATGCATTCTCATTCTTATTTTATGTTTGAGAAACTAGAAAGGTTGGTGATAATTATGCATGATTATCCATTTATCACGCAAATAACATCTCTAGATTTTAATATCTTGCATTATCACATACATATCATCAACAACAAACAATTGGATAATTCAAAAGAAAAAAATAAAATTGTCTTACAATGATATGCAATATGAATTTTTTATTATATCAAAAGTGTTCTCATTGCATGTCCAAAAGCATTCACTATAATATCAAAGACTTAATAAATATCAGAAATAAGGATAATAGGATCATACACTAAGTGTTTATATCTTTGAATGCTTCCCATTCTATATCTTCCTCATTGAACTTGACATTAATATGGTTTAATGCTTTAAGTGCGCACATGCCATGGGAAAATAGTGAGATCAATTTGTCTAGGTAATTCCCCATCCCGTGAAGCTTCAAAAATCATAAACATCCTTTGGAAATGGCCACTTAACTATCATTGAAATCTTTGTCAACTTTTCTCATTCTATGTTGGTTCACACATAATCTAATATAAATGAATAAATGAGTTTTTTCACCCAAGTGTACTCTTATGGACTCTTATTCATGTTGACCAACAACTTCTATTTGTAAAATGCTACAAATACTTTTCAAATGGTGAGAGTGATCCTCCTATGTCTCATTAAAGACAACAATGTCATCCAAATACGCAATCCCAAATGAGTCAAGTATTAAAAATATTCATCATCCTTGTGAATGTTCCACGACATTAATAAGACTAAAGAATATTACCATTTATTTGAATATTCCATGGCACAATTTGAATGTCGTCTTTGATTTATCTCTAGTTTGATATAAATGTAACAATAGACATACTTCAAATCTATATTACTAAATTATATCAATTTGTGATAATAGATAATGTATGAATATTCAAATCTGTATTACCAAATTATATCAATTTTTGAAAATAGATAATGCATGATTATGGATATTGGTTTTTGATGTTTATCTTCTTAAAGAGTTAATATTTATGTACATTTTTTTTCCTTGGAATATTTCCAGGAAAATTCATTAGACACTTCTCCTCATTTCGAGGATGAGATCCAAGGTAAACATGATTTTGTAGAAAGTCAGGTTTTTTTTTTATATAGTTTGTTCATTTAAGAGCTCAACATGTCACTTGTGGGAATTGAACCTAAGTGGGGGACACCCCTCAACACAAACCACTCGTGCTACACCTAATTGACAATATCCATGTACATAATCCAAGTTCCATCTTTATTTATAACTAATATAATAATTGATCCATACTATAAGGAATTAGGGAGAATGCACCCTTAATCCAACAACAGGAGGAGTTGCAAAGGGAAGCAATTCCCTGCTAATTGTAGTAGACTAAATTTGTTTCAAGGCCATCCACGTGAAGTAATTCTGGATTCGATGGCTTTATGGTTTATTTAGATAATTTTTTAATAATGTTCATTAAGATGAGTGAGTCATGAAGAGACTATACACATCAATTATGGTTGTTCACCACATGGGTGAATATGCTTATAAATGCATGATTATGAATTTAGAAGGTCTTCTAGTGAATAAATCTCATTGAAAGTAATATGCTATACTTCTTAGTCAACACATCAAGACAACTAAAACTTTGAGATCCTATAGACCGAGACTTAAGACTTAGTTGGTTTTAAACAATAAGGTATAAATAAAATAAATCTGGCATGTTCCTCCTCATGTAACTAAGTCAAAATGGAATGATATAACCACCCTACCATTAAGTAAAGTGCCAAAGTATAATTATATTACGACATCTAATGATGGTTGTTACCTTGATATTGCATATAACTATTAGAATGAATTTCGAGCCAAATATAAACGAGCCACCATTGAAAAAATAAGAAAGATAATAAATTAGAAATAAATTTGAAGCAGACTAGATGGGGGTAGGGTTAATGTAGTTTTTTCTAGGGTTTTCGCAAGTGTCAGGCAATGAGGACTTTTAGAGCGAGGTGTTAGTTCCTAAAGCTATGCATGTCGACGTGGAGGGCCAAGTTTTTATGTGACAATGTGGTTGACTCGGTAGACCTAACCTAGGCTGACGAGGATGAGTTGTGGGCCAACGAAGGTGTTTATTTGGCGGATGAGACATATAGGTTAATGTATGATTGCTTACGTCCTGGGACAGATGGCTCGACGAAAGACACGCTGCATTCATTTCAGACTTCAGAGATTCCTCGACAGATACCCCCTGTTGTAGGTAACAAATTCACACCTGGCCCATGTCACATGAAAAACATGCGCCTTGGTGTGGGTCTACACACGAGAGAACTCCCTCGGGAAGGTCGCATTGAAGCTACTCCAATTTTCATCCCTACACACTGTCCTAGAATTAATTTGTCGCACCTACCAGTGCAGAGATCTCCCCCAAAACACAATTCTAGTGATTTACAGTTGAAACAACCTTTGCAGATCTCTTCACGACATGTAGGTAGTGTTGGTCATAATAGAGCCATTGGAAGCAAAGCTCGTTTAAATCTCAAACAAAATAACTGGAAAGCTCGAGAGTGAAAACCAAGATGTGTTCTCGACACAGATATAACGATGGACATGGTTGCTAGTTTAACGGAGAAAGCGTTATTAGGTAAATTCTTCTACACCAAGATGAATAAAATATAGTTTTCAGATTGAATCTTAAGCTTTTGGATGCCTCTCGTTGGGTACAATCCTAGATTTAGTCTTGTTTCCAACCACTGGGTGGTTTTTCATTTTCTTGCCAAGAGCGATCTTTTGAGAATTTTGGGTTCTCCTTGGATTCTTGATAGAGGTATTTTAATGTTAAAAAGATGGGTTCCTGGTTTTAACCCTGTCACGAAAATTTTCTCTAAAAGAAGTTTCTGGATGCTGCTACCCAACTTTCCCATCGAGTTATGGTCTGTAAGAATATTTGAATCAGTAAAAAAGTCGGTTGGAAAATTTGTTTTCTTCGATGAGATTTCGCTCCGCTTGAATAATAAAAGGCTCGCGTGGGTGTTAGTTGAATTGGACATGTCCAAAGGTTTACTTGATGTTATCGAAATTTCCATTGGGGATTCACAATTACACCAACCAGTTGATTTCTAGAGGGATCCCTTCAGATGCCACTCTTGTTGGAAAAAAGGACATCTTAAGGTGATGTGTCCTAGCTCCAGGGAGCACAATATTGACACAAAAAAACCTTGGATGGATTTAAATCAAGTAGAAGATTGTTGTTCTGGGCCTTTCGACAAAGGCTCAATTTTAGGTAAGATGAATTTCTTCTATCCTTTCTTCTTTGTTAATATTTCCCCTAAAGAGATTGTACATTTAAAAGACAATGAAAGTTGGGTTTTAGAAATCTTTGGATATTTTTGGAATCTACTTATGAAAAAATTCGAAGACTTGGGTGTTCATCCTAGCCTGAATTCTAAGGATTTAGACTGTGTTAAACACCAGAGATGATCTCCCAGGGATACTCAACCTCTCTCTCTCAAAGATAATGTTGTGATAGTTGAGGTTCCTACCAATTTTTGGGGGACTGAAAATCTCACCACTAAAGGGATGGAAAGGACTTTAGGTGGTTGTTTTAGCTCTATCCCTCCTACCGAAATTGTAGATATCCCGTTAGTACCCCTTGGTGGAGTTGGTTTGGATGCCGTAATCGGTCCTGATGATTGTGTGTTAAATGATTTCCAAATTCTTTCTTCAAAGGTTGCAGAAACTTTATCACCCACGCTTCTTCCCATTTCCAATTTTACTACTTTGCCTCCCCTCTCCACAGACCGCTCCAATGTGACTATCAGAAAAAAGGATAGACCACACAACCCTAAGAAACCCCTCGGGGCCACTGAAGGTGGTTTGGCTCATTTCAGAGTGTTGTCCCCTGTTGTTTATGATCTATACTATTCTCTAGAACATGCCCTCCTTGTTTCCTTAAACCCTATTCCAGATAGGGTTCCCCTCTCGGCCCTTATAGAAATCTATAAGACTACCAACTTTCCATTATGATTATCATGTCTTTCAATATCCATGGGTTTGGGGGACCCACTAAAATTGATGCCCTCAAATTGCTGTTGAAACAACTAAATCTTGATGTTGTATTTCTACAAGAAACCTTAGTGGACGGTGAGAAAGCTAAAAGGATTTTTCTATAATGTATTATAACGTGGATTGTTGTTGCTTTGAATCCCGATGGTCAATTGGGTGGCTTATTAAGTGGATGGAACCCAACTTATTATGAGTTTTGTTCTTTTGGCACCTCTGGAGGTATTTATCTCGAAGGAAGATTTAAACAGTCTGTGGAAAAGTTTAAACTGCTCAATTGTTATGCACCATATAAAGATAGGGAATATTTTTGGCAACCCATTATTGATTCTGGTTTTCTAATTGAAGAGAGAATAATAGTGGGCGACGACCTTAATTTCACTCTTACTAACCGGGAGGTATGCAGGGAACATGTTAGAAGTGACCCTCCTGCAAAATATTTCTCTAGGATTATACTATCTTCCGGTTTAGTGGATATCCAGCCGATAAAATTGACTCCTACTTGGATAAATGGTAGAGCAAGATCAATAGGCATCTCGAAAAGATTGTATCATTTTCTACTGGATGAAACACTCCTTAGAGGTCATAAAAGAATCAGATCCCGAGTCATTATTTCTACCATTTCATACCACAACCCGATTTTCTTACAATTGGAGATGTCTTCCCATAAAAGTGCCCCTCCCTTTAAATTCAACAACACTTGGATCTCTGATCCCGAGTGTTCTTATCTTATAAGGAGTACATGGCATTCTATGGATAACTGGTTTGATACTTCATCAATCCAACTGTTGTGTACAAAATTGAGGAATCTAAAGAAATTTGTGGTACTATGGTAGAGGAATAAAAAAAACCATATGCACATAGAACTCCTTCACATTGAATAAAAAATATCAGAGATTTTTGTGAATTGCCCGTCACAGGTGTTTGTACAGGAAGACTTGGACTTACTAAGGACACTTAAACAAAGAAAGGATAAGATAGTATCCTTTGAAGAATCCACTTGGAGGCTCAGAAGTTGAGCAATCTGGATTGATAAGGGAGACAAAAACACAATTTTTTTTCATAAATATGCCTCTCAAATAAGATCACAGAACACTATCCAGGATATAGTTGATGATGCAGGATGCCACAAAACAACATAAAATGATATTAAAGAGATTGCATTCAAACATTTTAAAGACCAATACAGTGAGATCGAGACATAATATTATGTTAATCAAATCAAAGTGCTAAAGAATGTGCCCAAGTTTTTCAATGATTCAGAAAGTGATGATCTTGGAAAATATGTCACTTTAGAAGTTCAGTAAAGGATACTATTAATGCAATACCAAAAGATAAAATCCCAGGCCCAGATGGGTGGACCCAAGAACTCTTTCGGGATTATTTTGACTTAACGGGGGAGGATCCACACAAGGCGGTTGAGGAATCTAGATGCACAGGATTTATACCAGGTGCACTCAATGCGACCTTCTTTCCCTTATCCCCAAAGTAAGCAAGACAGACTCCTTTCATGATTTTAGACCTATTTCCCTCTTTAACTTTGTATATAAAGTCATTTCTAAAATCATTCCCTAAAGGATGAAAGATACATTGGCATATTGTATATCCTATGAACAATTTGGTTTCCTTAAAGACCGATTAATCTTTGATGTTGTGGGTATAGCACAAGAGTGTTTACACACTGCTAAAACAAATAATCTAAGCTCAATTATACTAAAGTTGGACTTAAAAAAAACATATGATAAATTGAGCTGGCAATTTCTACGAATTTATTTATCTAGATCAGGTTAAGATGGAAGGTTTCCCAATGGATTATGGCTTCTGTAACCTCTGTCAGCATGGAAGTTTTAATAAATGGACCCCCTACATATTTCTTTAAGAGTTATCGAGGGCTACGTCAGGGCTTCCGACTCTCCCCCCTGTTATTTCTTTTGGTTGTTGAATGCTTAAGAAGATGCTTGAAGAAGGCAGTGGAATAAGGGAATTTTCATGGACTCAAAGTTGCTATTGATACTATAATCTCACATCTGTTCTTTGTTGATGATGTTCTAATTTTAGGTATTGGTAAATTTGAAGATTGTATGGAGTTTAAAACTATTTTAACAAGTTTTTGTCTTGCCTCTGGTATGGATGTTAACTGTAAAAGATAGTTCTTTCTTGCAAAATATATAGATCCTAACCTGGAACAAAGGATACAAGCAACTTTCAATATACATTTTATTAGCATAGATAAAGGTATGAAATATTTGGGTTTTTATCTAAAACCTAACAGCTACAGGGTGGCAGATTGGAATTGGATGGTACAAAAATTTGAGAAGAGAATTGGTAACTGGACATTCTGTTGGCTATCATTAGGTAGAAGACTAGTTTTAGAAAAAAATGTACATCAAAGTCTCTCTGTATACTAGCTTAGTTTAGCCAAGATTCCACCAACAATACTTCATAAGATAAAACATCTCATTGCTAATTTTATTTGGAGAGGAGCAACAAAAACTACAACCTTTCACCTTTCAAAGTGGCAAAACATTGCTAGACCAAAGGAAATTGGTGGATGGGGTATACAGAGTATTTTTTGGTTTTCCCAATCATTGGCATCCAAATCTTGCTGGAGAGGTATTTTCAGCAAAGGACTGTGGAGTGAGCTCCTTAAAAAAAAATATTTAGAAGGAATTGACCTGACTTCTTGGTTACGCAAAGCTGACCGTAAGTTCCTGGTAGCCTTTATGATCTGGAAAAAATTTATGGCTTCTTTACATATTATAAAACGATGATTGGCATGGTTGATTGGGTGCGGTAAAAAAATCATACTTGGGATGGACCCTTTCATAGGAGATAATGCTTCATACATGCTCTCTACCCCCTTAATTCAACACCTCATTAATCAACATATCTACACTTTAGCACAGGTGGTCGCACCAAATGATGTTGGTAATAATCAGAGATGGCTTGAGGCTATCCAACTTGGTTTGACAGGGGAGATGGCTACAAAATGGAGAAACTACCTTTTAGTGTTGAAAACTAGTGGAATATCTCTCAATAATTCAAAGGATAAGATAGTCTGGTCTTGGAATAGGGAAATGGGTACTGTAACTGCCAATCTAGCATATCAATTCATTACTTTTTCTAATACTATGGAAGATAACAGATGGTGGTTTAAGTCAATTTGGAAAGTAAATATCCCAAGTAAAATTATTTGCTTCATGTGGCTATGTCTGAAGGAATGTATTCTCACCGGTGTAAATTATAGGAAAAGGGGTGGCATTGGTCCTTCGGTATGCAATTTTTGTATCAAAGATAAAGAGACAACTTCACATATCTTTTTTCACTATGAAACTACACAATACATCTGGAAAGAAATCTTAATTTATCTCAAAATGCCAGAAGCTTGGAGTTGTTCCTGTTTAGAAAGTAATATGCTACAATGGTTCACACAATACCCAAAGTTGAAACATATCCCCTTTCTGGTAATTTGGGGCATATGGAAGTACATGAATAAATTATTATTTGAAAATTGGCACAGGAAGGATTCCAGAATAGTCACAAAAATCCTTCTCTCAATCAAAGAACTCGATGGGGTAAGTGAGCTTGAAAAAATTGATTACATACTTAATCCAATTTACTTTGATGATAATCCAATAGGATTCTTTGATGGTGCAATTGTTGATGATCGTTGTGGCATATGAATCTTTCTCAAAATCAATTCAGAACACTTTTACAGAGCACACTTTGCAGGTGGACAAGGAAACAATATGAAAACAAAAATCTTGAGGTTATGGGGTCTCTTACTCTTTGCTTCTAGATTATCCATAAACAAGATGATGGTAGCTGGAGATTCCAAGGTGGCCATAGACTAGATTAATGAAAAATCAAATCTGAACCTGTTATATTTAAACAACTAGAAAGAACAAATCAGAAGTCTAAAAGAAAATTTTGATGGAATCAATTTTATACATGTACACAGGGCGTTCAACATTGTAGCAGATACGCTCTCCAAGAAGGCACTGGATTGTACTATGGGAATAATTTTTTTGAAGAATCAATAAAAGGAGATGTTGTTGATGAAGATAGAACAAGCAATGACCATATGTTCTAGATGAAAAGTTTCTTTTTTGACAAGACAAGAATATTATATTTTGTATTAGCATGAAGCTACTAGACTGAAAGCAACATAAACAAATTTTGAATACTTTAATGACTATACTAAACTATCAAGACCTTGTTGTGTTTTCAAAGATCATCAACCTTTTTTATCTATATGTAATCGAAAGGTTCACTTGATTCTTAATAGAATAACAATGAAACTATCTTTTTTCTGCGTGAAAAAAAAATAGACGAGCCACCACTAACTCATTAAAATTACACAATCATATGTTTCAAGATTTAGATGAAAGTTAGTTAAATGTATTTTAAATATTTTAGTTAATTAATTATAACAAAACGAAGTGCATTTTATATTAACTACAAAAAGGATAAGAAAAAAAATCAAATATTTATTCAAAATGCAATACATTCTTAAAGTACCTCACGTTTTACAATTACAATTGGGCATGCCTTAGTGGTGCGCCCCCGTGCAAATTGAAATGACCAAATTTGTCCAAATTGGTCATCATCTCCATACATGTTAACAAGCTACGTTTATATATCTATTTCAGCCTAGGTTAAATGGTAATATCACTCGCAAAGAACCACCAAGACACTTCGAAGAGGCTTGGAAGGTTAAATGGTAATGTGTACATGGAAGGATGAATATAATTAAACCACGCCTTTCGATCAATGTATCCTTCAAAAGTTATAGTTGTAGGAAGCGGACCTGCTATGATATTCGCACTTGTCTGCCATCCACACCAACTTAAAACCACTAGCTTCAATTCGGAAAACACAAACAAACAATGAACCGGATTTCAATCTTTAATCTAGGGAATATGCTATATGTGACGTGATGCAAATAGTTTAGGTTGAAATTTTGGCCAATGTAAAATGGTGACAACGTGTTTGCAGTTTTTCTTAAACATAGAAAAATAGGGATGATTTTAAGGATGGACATTTATTTTAAAATGTAGAAACCTTGGCGAATCTTACTAATCCTTCATATGCCAACTATAAATGACTGACGATATTTTTGTAAAAATATTCAAATTTCTAAGGATTTTATATAGATTTTATAAAATTTTGGCTATTTTTAAGGNAAAATTAGCCCATGAGCGAAATTTAACCCCTAAAATCATCACTGATAAAACCTTAACAC
This sequence comes from Picea engelmannii, assembly GCA_009831015.1. Classification (NCBI taxonomy): domain Eukaryota; kingdom Viridiplantae; phylum Streptophyta; class Pinopsida; order Pinales; family Pinaceae; genus Picea; species Picea engelmannii. Next base: position 1,143,532 of record ML780728.1, read on the forward strand.
ATACTTGATAAACCATATTGCATTAAATAAATATAAGAATATTTGTATGCTTTATGTATAGAGAGAAGTCGCTTGTAATTTCAATGAAATGTAAACAGTTGGTTTGTTCTCTGTGTCAATGTTATATTAATAATTTTCATGAAAAATTTCACTTTTAGTAAAGCATCAGCATAAAATTAATAAAATATAGTAGTGTAGTTAGAGAGGTAATGGGGGTGAAGGGCTCATAGTGATAATAGTGGAGACCATTCAATGTAATGTGGACTAGTTCCACTATATTATTAAATAAGGCTCACTCTCATAGTTAGATATATTAGTGTGAACATAATAAATGTAAGAGGACTTATTAAAAGGTTCATTCTCTAGAATGTTCTTAGGTGGTTGGTAACACTATATAAATGGGTTCAAGCAATGTGATTGAAGTCAAGAAAATGAAGTATTATATTTAGAACAATAGCTCATTAGGAGGTTTCCCCCTCTAAGAGACAAGTGAACAAGAGTGAATCCATTCCATAATAGGATATATTGTATGGTGTTGCCCTACCCTAAGGGTTTCATATTAATAAGGTGGATATTTCTATATTGTTATTGGATCTATTTGTTGTTTTTGTATTCGGGTGTTTGGTACTTACCAAATACGCTCAATCATCATGACAAACACATACTTTTCATTGCCTTTAAAGTTGTCTATGTCGAGATTTGATTTTAAACGAAAAGTTCCATTCGACATCCCACTATAATAAATCTACTTATTCACCTCATGAAATTATAGTGTTGATTGTCATTGCTTGGTATCACATTGTTTTAGCTTAGTAAAATATGACTTAGAAACATAAAATGGTACATGCTAGTATTACATAAAGGAAAGGTTAATCCAACAAAATTTGTGTTGTTTATGCCACCATCATTATGTCTTATTGAGGTAACCGACATTAGTGACATTCGTTGTGGAGAACGACAACACGTGGACGATGCAAGGGAAGATAGGAAATGGATATTAGTAACAAGAAATTTTTTTGCACACTTGCAAGATAGATGGAGTTACCTTGCAACAAAGGATAGATTAACGTTCATGCACAATGCTTTAGCCAACTTTGATGAGAACCATGAATAGTGTTTGATTCTCTACAAGGACCCTCCTTTTGTAGCTTTATCATCTTGATCTTCAGCATGGAAGTCATCATAAGATTTGGAGGATGGGTAGCGAAAAGACAATATAGCCACAGGGAAGTAGAGATATTCCCCTAGTGGTATTGCTCCTTGTTTCTCCTCTTTCTAAGCATGTAACTTTGTCTTTTTCTCAGTTAACTTTGTAAACTTCATAGTGTTCTGAAAGAATTACAGTTTGATCTTAGAAGCACTTCACTTTCATTTAAATTGAAACACATGCACTCCCACACCCTCTATCTTGGGTCATAAAGGACAGTCTCATGCACTAGAGTCTCAGACATTGACAAGATTTGTTCTTATGGTGATAGATATGCATGCCCTCTACTTCCCGTTTGTGATAAGGATAACTTATGTTTACTTGGTTTGTATCCAACTTACCTTTAGTGAAAATGTTACTCACACTTTTAGTCATGATATGAAAATAACTTGTCATGTGTTTACAAGGTTACCATTCTGTATATAATTGCAAGAAGTTCTTAACGGTTGGGCAATAAGGGAAGTAGGGGCCTGAGGTATCAAAAAATAACTAATTTATTTTGGGATTGTATCCTCTTTCTAGTTTCACTAGCATTTTTCTTGGTCCCTAATCGATTGATGAAAGCAGTCAAGTGGCTAAATCGTGTGAATATTGGAGTGAAATTGAAGCTAATCGAACCTATTTTGCATTGAGGTTGGTCGACACCCCATAATTCAGGGAGATCCCCCTCTCTATCATTAATCATATTTATCTCCACTTCATTCATTAGCGTAGGCCCTTATGAATGTTATGTGTATTTCCAATTTGTAAGTATGTCCAAAGGGGATATGTAAGTGATAATCCTAATAAATGTTATGTGGGTGGTACAAATCTAGAGCATTCATGTAGGGAATGTGCAAATGGAAGACTTTGATGTGTGCAATATGACTAAAATGTTTGGTGCATTTTACCAGGGGATGTGCAAATGCATATATAGGCCAATGACAATGGACCAACCGGTGGATATGCCAATACCGAAATGCACCTCTAAGATTATATCAGGGAAGTTCACGATAATATAATAACTTTCAAGTTTGAGCCGAGAGAGATTGGAATTGCAATCCCAACGACATTTGAGTGTCATATTTGAGGTACTTTGAATCATTTCTATTATTGTGAATTTTAAGTTGTCATCGTCGAGATAAAGTTTTTGAACAATTATAATTTTTGTCATTGTAGAGGGAGGAGTAGAGATGGATGGGTAGGAAGATATATGGAGAGGTGCAGAGTGCTATAAGGAAGGGTAAGACGACACTGTAGAAAGACTTGGAATTCGAGGCTTTGGACAAGCTTTTTTTTCCAACCATTCTTGAAATTCCTGCAAATTTTAAATCATACAGGGTTAGTTACTTTCCAATGTAGCTTAAAAAATACATTGAAATATCCAAAAATCATAGATTCAAAATTAATGATAGAAAGGAATAATGAAAACCTTGGAATTTCAGGACTAGGATAATTATGATGCACAAACTAATGGTTAATTTTTTCAACAAAAAAATTAACAATAGCATTGTTACGACTAGTTCCCTAAAATGGAATATAAGAGGGTAAAAGAATTGTGAAATCTAGAAGCAACGTAACTTTTCCTCACACCTAAAGTCAGATTATTTTATCTTAGCTTCAATTTATTCAAGGATGGATAGTGTCCTAAGCTTATTATTGGGGATCTCCAAGAGGCATCGTCTAGCTCTCTTCAACATGCTTTGGGAAACCCATTAGAATTCATCACCTCTTCTTTAAGGTAATCCCCACAACACATTTATCGCTGCCAATACCCACAAAATCTAAACTTGTAGACCGACTCTACTACTCTAACCACTACTTCTAATAAAACAAAAATTATTAGAATTAGTTATAGCTACCTGATTATTCAAAGAGGATAGAGATGTAGCTTGGGTTGGTCCACCATTGTTGTTGTTCAGTGTTTCTTCCCTAGTGAGTGGGTATCTTTCTCTTCAAATATGATCATCTAACTCATGCCATAAATTTTTGCAGGTAGAGACAATACCATAACAAAGGAGTAACACACAAGTTGATGGATGGCTACAAGTTTATGCCTCCCTCCATCAAGGATCTACAAGAATGAAGAACATGGATAAAATGAAATGACAGAAGGATGGAAGAATGTCTACAGATCAGAGGAAATGGACAATGTGTGGAAGCTAGAGGAAACATAGAGTCAAAGGCAAGGATGATCCTTCATGCAACCTACAACTAGTGTAACACGGGTCAAAAGAGCCTCGATATGAGGCCACATAAGACATCAAACATAAAACTTTGGATAAAAATTATTTTTTTCAAAACTTTGCTTAAAATATCTTGGACCATCTGAGGAATAATGGAAAATACCATATTGATTTGTATACTAAATAAAATCTCAACTCTTTTAAACTTAGGATAAAACTTTAAATGAACCAAATAAATTTTCCATGTTTGATAGAACTTTGGTTAAAACCTATGTCTTGGACTACGTGTCAAACTAATACAAAATCAAAAACTGATTCCAAGAGTCCCTAGCCTAAAGGCAGGGACCAATAACTCTTAAAGCTATTGTTTGATCTCTTTAATATCCAACAATTTAAGTTTTACATAGTCCCTCATTTGGTATACTAACACCATTTTGTGAGTCTATTTTGAGGGGAAAATTTCCTGAAATCAAACTCTTAGTTGAGAGATTTTACAATTTATTGATTAAGAGTTGAAGTCAACACCAATTCTTGATTTAAACAAACTCTCAATTGATATTTTAATACCTAAATCTTTAGTAAATGAACTCTCTACTCAGAATGAATGTGAGAGTTATAAAGACTTCAAAATTCAATCAAGAATTAGATTTAAAAGTCTTGATCGAGAGATATATCTCGGTGGGAAGTTTTT
>ML780728.1:1147649-1169012 GCA_009831015.1 Picea engelmannii
TATATATATATATATATATATATATATATATATATATATATATATATATATATATATAATTTTCGTCATTTAAAATAAACAAAAATAAAATTATTTATTGTAAAAAAAAAATAAAAAATCATAGTTAAGTCATGTGATGTTTTCTCACCAAGAGTATCTACGTAGTTTCATTTTTTAATGTTAGAAAGAAAAATGTTGCACACTAAAAGGTAAAAGGTACTAACAAAGTAGTCATGTTTTAATTAATTTAATAAAAATTACTTAAAATTATTATTTACAACTAAATGCACACATATAGAGAGGGGTAAGCACCACTACATACAACCAAACGCACACATATAGAGAGAGGTAAGCATTACTACATTCTAAACGCACACATATAGAGAAAGGTAAGCACCACTACATTCTATGTAGACAATCTTCATGAAAAATATTTAAAAAAAAATTACACTAGTCATCCTTGTCTATAATATTAAGGATATATTGCAATAAAAAGGTAACAAGATGTTTTGCAAATTCTCTTTTTATTAGTCATCCTTGTCTGTAATATTAGGGATATATTGCAATAAAAAGGTAACAAGATGTTTTGCAATTTCTCTTTTTATTATTATATATTGAAATCCTCAAGATAAATATAAGTTTCAATATTTTATATTTTAAACCTATAAATTTGACATTCTTCGTTGCCAAAAAAAATCAATAAAAAAGTGTGATATATTTATGGATTGCCCTTTTTCATACATAAACCTAAACCAAAATTTTAAAATCGTTGAATAATTTTGATGTATACATCTATTGATCGATCCGATTTTAATTGCATGTACTCCTAGTGTTGTCGTTTATCCTTACAATCTTATTTTGCTCAATAGAATTCGCCATCGATGGGAATTTTAAAATCGTCCCACATCATTGTTTGAGTGGCACAAAGTGCGTTTCTATGGTCACACAAATTCTCCCTTAAAAGCAAAGCTTCTCCATGCATAATTAAAGTTTAAAATCTAGTTCATGCATTCAATCAAGTTACAAAGCATCCAAATGACCATCATACATTCATGATGGAATTTAATTGAGAAGAGGACGGGTGTTGCTTAATTTGGGATTACAATATATCTGAGAAGGCTTTTTAGAACATTACCCATTTACAATGGAAGTTGTCTGAGTCATGCAACATACAAGTAATAAGATGATACTAACAAAATTCCATTTTTCATGAAATTAGCAAATTCGGCTACAATTCAAGCATACAAATCATCTTCCATCTCCTCTTTTGTCTAATATTTCATTGTACATAAATCTTTACTAATTATATACAACGTTGACAAACAATGTACAAAAATTAGTAAGAAAATAGAAACATAACATAAATTATTATATTTAACAAATTATTATCCTTAATAAACCATATATAATAGTTCAATTTTGATCACATACATCACATAAACAATGATGCAATCTAACATAGCATGGCATCAACTAGAATGTCTTAAAGAACAACAAAAAAAAAAATACTAATAAGAACAATTTCATTAAAATGTATAGTAATTAGGGAAATTGTTATATTTTATGTTGAGTGGTTTTAATGTCTATTTTGTGTGGTTGTCATGTACTGAATGCATGTTTTATACACACACATAAAGGAGATTTAGTCTAAAGATCATCTTATCTCATCCTATATTGTATTCTAAATTGGATATATTTTAAAAGAAGGTTTCGCCCTAGAAGTGGACTGTATTCATTGTTTTTTTATTATTTTTAAGATGTTGGATTCTAACATTTGGTATCAAAGCATCAATCCTAGGGTTTTTCTTCTCCATGCGAGTCCTCTTAGAATTTTTGCTATAAATTTTTTCTAGGCTGATTCAAACAACAAAACTTGGAGGTTACTTAGAAGAAATATCAAGGTACATGTGGTACATATTTCATCTTTTGGTTTATTCTACTTTCAGATATATAGCCTATTGATGATAGGGTTTTTGTCTCATCTTGAATTCAGTTTTAATCTAGTCATCTTGGGATTTTTTGCTATAACATTTTTCTAGGAAGATTCAAATAGTGAAACTTGGTGGAGACTGAGGAGATATCTCTTAAAATAGGTGTTCCAAATTTTAGAATAAATTATTATCCATTGGACACATGGAATTTTGTACAAGTTTTCTCTCCAGAAAATTCCAAAAATTCACAAGGTTTGGGAAAGTTATCATAAATATCACTTGGCACATCAAATTTTGTTCAGACCTATGGAATTGTAGAGATGAAATATCATAGTAGTACAAGCCAAAACTTTGGATTGAAAAGGGATGAAATTTTAGAAATACATCAGAAGGAAGGTTGTCCAGGAGGATAGACTCCAAATTAAGGGTTTGAAAAGTATGTAACTTACAATTGACATACCTTTTTATTCAAAGATCTATTTTTGGAAATTCAAAATTTGTATTAAAGAGGAAAAATAAGAAAATTATTGTTTGCTCACATGGCTCCAAAGGCTCTTCCAAAATTTACTTCACCAACTAAAACTCCAGAGAGCAACCATGACCCAAGATTAAATCTAAGAGATTTATCACCAGATGGAAAAGAAGATAATTAAAAATAGGGGACAAATGGAAAATATCACTAAAAATAGGGAACATATGGAGAAGAATATGAATGAAAATAATAATGACATGAAAATAAGGATGGATGAAAATAAGGAAGAGATGTAAATAAATATGGAATAAATGGAACATAAGATGGATGAAAATATGAAAACAAATATGGATGAAATGGAAAATAAGATGGATGAAAATAAGAATTACATGAAAAAGAAGATGGATGAAATAAAAAATAAATCTAAATATTCATGAATCCATTGCAAAATTCCATGCCTTCCATGATTTTTCATGCTCTAGATGAGAGACTACCTAAAGGAGATATTGAAATGAAAGGAACTCATGAAAATAAAGGTATTATTCATGTTGAACAACTTGTTGATAATAAGTAATTTTCAATTGGATTTAACTCTAATATTGGACTTAATTATGGTGGGGGTCCTAAATTCAACTTTCTAAATATTTAATTAAAGAAGTTTGATGGAATAAAGATATTTACCTGGGTGAACTAAATAGAGAAATATTTTGAACTACATAATATTATGGATGATAAGAAATTAATTCACATAACAACTTTGAACTTTGAGATAAAACCATATCAATGGTATCAATGGATAGTTAAAATGAATCCCCCTTTTCATAATTATAATTGGGGTTTATTTACAACAAACTTAGAAGCAAAATATAGGAAGGTTTGGGAACATGAATACTTCAGTCAATTGACAAGAATCAAGCACTTAGGTCATATTGAAGATTATGATTCAAAATTTCAGGTATTGGCCACAAGGGTGGAAGATATAATTGATGAACATTTTTTGGAAGCTTACATGGGTGGATTAAAATAATTCATTAAACATTATCTTTTCTTAAGACATCCTATAAATATTATGGAAGGTATGCAGGTTCCTCATTTTATTCATGCCACAAATAAGGCTACACACAAATCTACAATTGGAGCATACACAAGAAGCAAAGATCCTTTTGGGGTTCATCAGAAAACCATAACTGATATAGGTGGATATCTATGGCCACCCACCTATTCCACTAGCTCAAAGAACAATTTCTATTTTGGTAGTTTCTTTACAGTTTTTCGGGTCCGAAACTTCCGGGGCCATTTTGAGGCCCTAAACGACATTTTTTTGGCTCAATAGTGCTTAATATATAGTTAGAGGAAAATTCTAGGACAAATGGAATTTCTACTCCTCGATTATACCTTTCCAATGATTTATTGAGTTATCCAAACGGAGATTGTATGAGAAAGTTACACCCTTGGGAAGTTGAAATATCAAATACCTCCATCGAGGCCCACTAACCTTTTGGCGTCTCATCTCTCAGGGTTATGGTTTTGGATGTATAGGGTTTTCTCATTTATGTTTTATGTTAAAAAATACTTTGGAGCCTCATTGTACTCATGTTCTTGCGAATGAGCGTAGCCATCACATCTCTTCTTAGAGATAAGATGCCACCATTCGAGCAAGTTTTTTTAGTTTGCATTTTTACGGTTTCAATAGGTTCTCTTTATTAATAGAAGTGAAGTTTTATTGTATCTCTATGTGTTTCTTTGTGATACATATGTATTTAAATTTGTTCCATTTATAAATCTATATTTGTGGTATTAGAGCAGTCTTCTCTTTATTTGTTTCTATGTGAATGTCCCCAACGAGTTCAAGGTATAAAGAGTTGGGACTCTAAGTAGTTGAACCATTGCAAGACCATCCTGTTCGCTCACGATGTCTTACCACGGTGGAATAAAAGAGATATGATGGAGCACGATATCCTTTTAAACTATTGATCAAGGAAGCCCTCGCGTGACAAAAGAACAAGATGATGGATAACTTTGGACAGATCCTTCGATGACTACCAACATGAAATGCATCTTCATCAAGAAGACAATTTGGAGGCACCACCCCCTTGAAGGCACAAGTCAATTTTGATATCCACTTATTTGAAGGCTATATAGATGAAGGTGTTTTAGATAAATGGTTGAATCTGCTAGAAGGGTATTTTTTGGTCCATCATTTTTCCAATAGAGAAAAAATTACCTTTGCACTTCTTAACGTTGTCCCCCATGCCAAGGATTGGTGGGAGACTTACTATGAACAAAGGGCCACTGAGGAATCTGCAATATATTTGGTCGCACCAACTTGGGATTCTTTCAGGGCCCTAAACAAAATCATAGTCAGGAATTGGTACCCAGTTCCCCAAATTCATGACCTTCTTGACCATCTCAAGGGAGCCAAGTTTTTTAGTAAGATTGATCTAAAGTTTGGATATCACCAGGTACCAATAGAACAAATTGATGTATGGAATATTGTTTTCAAGTCCAAAGAAGGTCTTTTCAAATGGCTAGTCATGCCCTTTGGTTTGACAAATACTCCAACAACTTTCATGATATTGATGGACGATATATTGCGGCCTTTCACCAATTATGTTTTGGTGGTATATCTAGATGATATCCTCATATTCAATAAGAATTGGGAAGAACACTTGTAGCATATTCAATAGGTCCTTCACACTCTGTGATAAGACAAGCTATATGATAACTTGGAAAAATTCTCCTTTGGCATGAACAAGGTCCAATACCTAGGCTGCATTTTTTATGAGCACGGTGTGCATGTGGATCCAACCAATATCCAAGTTATTCGTGACTAGCCAACCCTGACCACACTAACCGAGCTTCAAAGTTTCTTAGGAGTTGCCAACTTCTATCACAGGTTCATGTTGGGATTCTCCCATATTGCATGGGCCCTCAGCCAAGTGACCAAGGGTGGTGGCGAGGAAAAGTTTGTGTGGGTAAATTCACAACAAAAAGAATTCAATGATCTAAAAAATCACTTGTGCTAAGATCTAGTGCTCTCTTTACCCAATCTGTAGCAACCTTTTCAGATTGAGACCGATGCCTCAGACTATGTCACGGGCACAATTATCAATCAACACAGTCATCTAGTGGCATATCATAGTGAGACACTATCAGATTTCATCTGTAAGTACCGCATCTATGAAAAAGAAATGTATTCCATTGTAAAATCCCGCCAACAATGAAACCACTACATTTTCGAGAAGGAGACAATCATCCACACTAATCACAAGCATATTTAGTTCATGACAAAAGGAAAATTGTAGAAATACCACCATCAAAAGTGGTCCACATACTTGCAGTAATTCCATCTCAACATCAAATATAAGACAAGGAGCACCAATTATGTCGTTGACTGCTTCAATCGACCTCCAGTTGCAACCTTAACCATGGTGCTCCACTCCTGTTACCATGAGGTGTCTGAGTGGCCCTAACTCTACAAGATAAATCCTGCCTTCTCTACTACTTACCAGATGCTATGCACAAGCATGACTGTCACTTAGTTTCAACTTTAGGATGAAATATTATTCCATCTGGGCCACCTTTTTGTTCCTTCAAGAGAGCGTGTGAAGCTGATTTGGGAATATCACTAAAGTGGGATGGAAATAAATTTTGGCATGGAAAAGACTGTGGAAGTACTACAAAATCATTTCTATTGGCTGAAAATATGGCAGGACGCCAACAAGTATATTAGGTCTTGCACTGCTTGCACCATTGCGAAACCAACCATTAAGAAGAAAGGCCCCTACACCCCTCTACCTACTCCTGACAGGCCATGGGAATCCATATCAATGGAATACATGTCGGGCCTTCCTTCAACCAAGAGGGTAAATGACTGTGTTTTTTGGTGGTTTATTAGTTTTCTAAGATGGACATCCTAACATCCTATAAGAACAATATCACAATGGAGGTCACTCCCAGGCTCTTCCTCGAACAAGTTTTGGTACACTTTAGGATACCACAAACCATCATATCAAATCGGTACAACATGTTCCTAATCACATTATGTTCTAGCCTTTGGTCACTATTGGACACAAAGCCCACCAAATCCACATCCTTCCACCCCCAAACTGATGGCTAGATAGAGGTCGTCAATAAAATAATTGTGCATATCTTGCACATGTACAACTACAAACATCCACACACATCATATGAGAGTCTTCCCTATGTTCATAACAACTAAAATAGATCCCTTCATAGCTTGACTGGCCACATCCCCTTTCAAGTGGGGTTGGGATTTCAACCATTGGGTATCATTGATGTCACACTACCCATTGCATCCACACATGAAGAATCATCCCATGCTCAATATGATGCTGACAAAGACATTGAGTTTATTGAATGGATTCATCACATTTGTCAATATATCCATGATATTTTAGATAAAACCAATTCTAAGTACAAATAACACCATGATCAACACCAAGTGTCGCACAAGTTTCAGGTGGGAGACAAGGTCTGGTTGCATTTGCAGAAAGAACACCTGACATGACCCCATCATAAGCTTATTCCAATTTTATATGGACCTTACACCATCACCAAGGTTGTGTGTGACAATGGTTTTGAGATAAGTATTCCACCCTTCCTTGGCCTGCATCCAATGTTCAATGTGGACCTCGTTCGACCATACTTCCCACCATTATTGGACACATTGAAGATGACATAGTAGCTGAAACCGACAGAGCTCAATCATAACTACATGGAACAAGAATCCATTGATCATATCATGGACACTCAGAGTAAGGGAACTTGCCAACAGAGGATCCAAATTTATCGGGTAATCAAAGCAGCGAAACTCTTGCACCAAGGCAAGTGGATGACCCAGACCTAAGTTCAAAAAACATTTCCCCATCTGATGGGGATGAAAAAACCAATGGATACCATTTATTCCTAATGGGGGAGGATTGAGCTAGGTGTATATCGGTGTCCACCCACCTATTCCACTATCTCAAAGAACAATTTCCATTTTAACAGTTTTTTTTACAGATTTTTGGGTCCCAAACTTCAGGGGCCATCTTGAGGCCCTAAACGATATTTTTGGGGATTGAAAAACACCTAACATGTAGCTGGTGATAAATGGTAGGCTGAATGGAATATGTAGTCCTCAGCTATACCTTTCCAATGGTTTATCGAGCTCCCCAAATGAAGATCGTATGCAGAAGTTACGCCCCGGTGAAGTTCATGCATCAACTACCCCCATTGGGGCCCACAAACCTTTTGGCGTTTCATCTCCCAGGGTTAGGGTTTTATCATTTATTTTTTATGTCAAAAATACCTTTGGAGCCTCATTGTACTTATGTTCTTGCAAATGAGTGTAGCCATCACATCTCTTCTCAGGTATAAGTTTCCATCATTCGAAAGTTTGTTTCAGTTTACAATTTTATAGTTTCATCTGATTCTCTTTATTAATAGAAGTCAAGTTTTACTATATCTTTGTGTGTTTATTTGCGATACATTTGTATTTCATTTTATTCTATTTATAAATCTGGATCGGTATCGCAACTGACAAGGTTGACACCTCAACAGACAAGGTTGACACCTCAACAAATGGATGAAAGAAGAACAAAGAGTCTATGTTTAAATTGTGATAGCAAGTACACTAAGGGGAAGAAATGTGGTAAGAAGAAATTATTCCACATAGACTGTGAAGAGGAAGAAGTTTAGGATTTGGAACTTCCACAAGATCGATATCTAGAAGAGACTACTCCAACAATATCTTTCCATGCATTGGCCAACATTAGTAGTCCACAAATCATCAAGATACAAAGATACATAAAAAATAAAAATGTAATGTTATTGATTGATTCTAGTAGTACCCATAATTTCATCAATTACAAATGAACAAAATATCTCAATTGCTTTGTATATCTTGCACTAGAGTTTCAAGTAATGATTGCAGATGGTGGTACCATAATTTTTCCAGATAAATGCCATAGTATTAAGCTCAACATTGGGGATTATCTTTTAGATATCCCCATTGTTTCCATCCAAATGGGTTATGTTTTTGTCGTATTAGGGGTCCAATGGTTACAATCTTTGGAAATATTAGCCCTTAATTTTCAATATATTTTCATGAGATTTTCCTTAGAGGGAAAACAATTGAGCTTAAAGTTATCTAAGGGAAACCCTCTAAAGTGATAAGCTCTAATAGCATGAAAAAATTACTCAAAAAGAGACCAAATGTGCTTGCTTGATGTCCAAAAATCTATAACCTATGCTACATTAGCTCTCTAAATATTTATCAACGATCATTCTAATGTATTTGGTGAAATTCCTAAGGGTCTTCCACCTTCTTGATATCATGATCATGTTATTCATTTGTAACCAGGAACTGTACGACCTAACTTTAGGCCTTATAGGTATCCATATGCACACAAGAGTGAGATTAAGTGTTTGATCCAGGAAATGTTAGAGGTCAACATCATTCAACTTAATCAAAGTTCCTTATCTTTAGTAATGGTGGTGGTTACAAAAAATGATGGTTCATGGCTCATGTGTCTAGATTATAAAAAAATGAACAAATTGACCATCAAATATAAGTTTCCTATTCCTATCATTGATGAATTATTAGATGAATTGCATGGAGAATTGTTTTTTACTAAGCTGGATATTCATTCAAGATATCATAAAATCATAATGAGGAAGGAAGACATTCCCAAAACATTTTGTAGAACACATGAAGGTCATTATGAGTTTTTGGTTATGCGATTCAAACTTACTAATGCATGATCCAGATGGATGACGGTGGCCTCCCACCTATTCCAATTGGCTTAATTTGGCATTTTTTTTTCAGTTTGGCATTTTTTTTTCTAGTTTTTGGGTCCCGAACTTCCCAGGCCATTTTGAGGCCCTAAACAACGTTTTTAGGGCTTTCCATAGTCACACTATATTCTTTCAATGTGACAACACCATGTGTATTCCTCGGATAGACCTTTTAAATGGGCTATCGTGCACCTAAAACGAAGATCGTATGCAAAAGTTACGACCTCGAGAAGTTGATGTTCTAACTTACTTCAAGGATGCCCACATGAATTTTGGTGCTTCATCTCCTAGAGTTAGGTTTTTGGATGTCTAGGGTTTTGAAATTTCTATTTATTGTAAAAAGGCTTGGAGAGACTCATTATAACCATGTTCTGGAAAATGAGCGAAGTCATCACATATATTCTTAGAGATAAACTGCCACTATTCTAGCAAGCTTGTTTTCAGTCTGCATTTTACAGTTTCAACATATTTCCTTACTGAATAGAAGCCAATTTTACTATATATCTATTATTTTTCCTTGTGTTTATGTGTTAATAATAATAATAATAATTTGTATTCATTTCATTATGCTCATAAAATCTAGATCAGTGGTATCAGAGTGGTCTGCTCCTTGCCGTTCTTAATGCATGTCCTCGACGAGGTCAGGGTACAAAGAGTTGGGTCTTGATCTTGTTTCTCTTGAGGAAAAAATCTCTTACATTCCCAAGAGACCTCTCATGGTAGAAGAAAAGAAAGACGACGAGACATGAGATCCTTTCAAAATGTTTCTCGAGGAAGACCTCACGCAATAGAGGAATGAAATGATGGATAGTTTTGCGCAAATCCTTTGGTGGCTACCAACAAGCGACACATATTCCTAGAGCAAAGGTGCCTCCCCCTTCAAGTTACAAATCAACTTTGATATTCCTATATTTTAAGGTTAGATAGACATAAATGTTGTAGAAAAATGGTTGAATATGCTAGAAGGGTATTTTTCTTTCCATAAATTTTCGAATAGAGAAAATATTACTTTTGCACTCCTCAAATTCATTGCCCATGTCAAACATTGGTGGGATACTTTCTGTGAGAAAAAAGAAACAGAGGAACCCTCATTATTTACACTTGTGGCCACCTAGGAGTCTTTCATGGATTCTATTAAGGAACAATACTACCCTATCGGAAGTTATGATGACATGTATACAAAATGGACCACACTGCAGTAGGAAAGAGACCAAGCAGTGTCAGAGTTCACAAATATATTTGATACCTTGCGCACCAAGATGGGTATCAAAGATTCTGAGCGACATCTGGTGCTCAAGTATCGTGGTGGTATGCATAGATACATCTAGCCAAAATGGAGTTTTTGGACATCTTGTCCATGGGAGAGACCTATAATTATGTCGTCAAAATCGAGAATATGCTTAAACAAAAGACGTGTCAATTTGGGCCTAGGAACCCCTCACAGAAAACGCAGGGAAAGGACAACCCCAACCCGCAGAAAAAAAGACAGAGCAAATATGGAAAACCTAAGGAAAACTAGTCTAAGCCGCAAGAAAGGAAGGACATCAGAAATAAGAAGAAAGATACTGTGAAGTGGTGCGACTTCCAAAAGAGCCCCTAGAATAACATTGTTGATTGCCACTCAAAACATTCGTTGGTGGCTGAGGTGAAATCCTATGAATCAGATGTGGGTTCCAACTCTAATTCAGAACTAGAAAGGGGGATATAGATCATTGACGCAGAACCCAACGCCACCATTTCTACCACCAAGATCCATCCTGGTGAACTAGACGAGTCAGAGGAAGGTGAGCACCTCTTTCATTCACAGATGTGGGTGAAAGTCACCCTGCTGCACTTCATCTTTGATAGCGGTAGCCAGCAGAACCTCATCTCAGCAGAGGTCGTCAATGGGCTAGCCTTGTTGACAATGCCGCACCCGCAACCCTACACCATTGGATGGCTCCACCAAGCAAGAGATCTCCACATCAGAAAACAGTGTCGCCTATCGTACGACATCAAGATGATCTTCAAAGATGAGGTATTGTGTGATGTTTCTCCTATTGAAGTTTGTGATGTTCTTTTGATCCAACCTTATTTATGGAAACGTCATGATGTATATGAGTTTAGGCCTTGCAGTATTATTAATAATTTGGACAAGAAATTGTACAGGATACCCGAGGGAGTCCCACCTAGTGATAATTCCTTGATCTCTTCCAAGAAATGGAGGAAGGTCATCTCTCAGACTGAGAAGTTTGTCTTCTTCATGATTTACTCTCAGAGAAAGAGAAATATTGTTGCCACATCCAAGGCCTCCATGGACGATCTCTCCACACAGCAGAAGAAAGTGGATAACATCGTGGAAGAATACAAATATATCTTCTCCTCACCTACCGGGGTACCTCTGCACTGATAGGTCAAACATCCCATTGATCTGACCCCTGGCGCATCGCTACCCAATGGGCTAGTCTACTGCCACTCTTTGCTGGAGAATGAGGAGATCAAGGGACATATCAAATAATTACTCCATAAGAGGCACAACCATCCTATCTCATTGCCTTGTGGGAGCCCAATCATGTTGGCGCAGAAGAAAGACAAAACCTGGTGACTCTGCATTGATTATCAGACCCTAAATAAAATCGCAATCACAAATCGGTACCTAATTCCCCGAATCGACGATCTCCTTGATCAACTCAAGGGGGCCAAATAATTTAGTAAGATTGATCTAAAGTATGGCTACCACCAGGTCCTAATAGAGTGGACAGATGTATGGATGACCTCCTTCAAGTCAAAAGAAGGTTTTTTTGAATGGTTGGTCATGCCCTTTGATTTGATAAATGCTCCAAAAAATTTCATGAGGATGTTGGATGATATCCTGCAACCTTTCACCAATGTTTTTTTAGTGGTGTATCTGGATGACATCCTCATCTACAACAAGACTTGAGTGGAACACTTTCAACATATTTAGTAGGTTATGCACACCCTACGGTAGCACAAGCTATATGCCAAATTGGAAAAATTCTCCTTCGGCATGGACAAGGTTCAGTACCTAGGATACATCGTTGATCAACATGGTGTGCATGTGTATCTAACCAAGATCCAGGTCATCTGTGACTGGCCAGCACCAATCAAACTCATTGAGCTTCATAGCTTCTTAGGCCTTTCCAATTTCTAGCGTAGGTTCATGTTGGGATTCTCCCATATTGCATGGGCATTCAACCAAGTAACCAAGGGTGCTGGTATGGAAAACATTGTGTGGGGCATGTCCCGATAAAAAGTGTTCGATGATTTGAGGTAGTGCTTATGCTCATCCACATTAATTTCATTACTTGACCTGCAACATCCCTTTGAGATTGAGACATATGCTTCAGACTGTGTTGTGGGCATAGTTCTCACTCAACACGTCCACCCCATGGCCTATCATAGTGAGACATTATCAGATGTCGTTCGTAAGAACCATACTTACAAAAAATAAATGTACTCCATTGTGCAAACCTACCGCTAATGGAGGCATTACATTCTTGGGAAGGAAAACATCATCCACATTGATCATAAGCCACTGAAGTTCATGCAGACACAAGGAAAATTGCAGAATGATCGCCATCAGAAGTGATCCGCATACTTGCAATAGTTCCACCTCAAAATCAAGTATTAAAAAATAAGTACCAATCGAGTCGTTGATTGCCTCAACCAACCTCTAGTCATGAAAATCACCGCGGTTCTAGACTCTTGCTTCCACAAGACCTCTGGATGGAACCACCTTTATGAGACAGACCCTGACTTCGCCACCACCTACAAAATGTTGGGCGCAAACTCAGTTGTCACTAATTTCCATATTCATGACGGATTGTTGTGCCATATCGGTCATCTCTACATTCCATTAAGTGAGTGAGCAAAGATTATTTGGGAATCCTACTACAGTCAGGTGGTAGGACACTTCAACGTTGAAAAGACAGTGGCAGTGTTGCAATAACATTTCCACTGGCCGAAACTTTGACAGGATGTCAACAAGTATATCAAGTCTTGCACTGCCTGCGTTATTTCCAAACTAACCACTAAGAAACAAGTCATATACATCCCTTGGCCTACTCATGACGCCATGGTAATCCATCTCAATGGACTATATGTTGAGCCTTTCATCCACCAATCGGGGAAATGGTTTTGTTTTTATGGTTGTTGATCACTTTTCCAAGATAGACATTTTGGATTTCTGCAAGAAGAGAATCACAGTGGAGGCCACTTCCAAGATCTTCTTTGAACGAGTGTGGGTACATTTTGGAATCCCACAAACCATTGTCTCATATCAAGAAAACGTGTTCCTCAACACATTATGTTTGAGCCTCTGGTCACTACTGGACACCAAGCTCACCAAATCCATTGCCTTCCACCCCAAGACATATAGCAAAACTGAGGTCATCAATTAGATGATCGTGCATATCCTTCTCATGTACAATTCTAAGAACCCCCGCACATGGGATGAGATTCTTCCCTATATTCAGCATAGCTACAACCGAGCCATACATATCCCAACCGACCACAACCCCTTCTAGGTGGGGTTGGGATTCCAACCATTGGGTCCCATGGATGTTGCACTACCCCTTGCAGCCACCTCGATTGAATCATCACCTGCTCCAACTGAAGATGAAACAACCACCCAGTTATTTGAGTTGATTCATCACATCCACCAACAGGTTCATGATATTTTACAGAAGTCCAATGCCAAGTACAAGCACTGCCATGATCAACACTGAGTGCCACATAAGTTTCAGGTGGGATACAAATTTTGGTTTCACTTGTAGAAAGAACACCTTACAGGGCCCCATCAGAATATTTTCCCACTTCGTTATGGACCTTACGCCATCACCAAGGTTGTGGGTGATAATTCTTTTGAACTCAACATTCCCCCTTTCCTTTGCATGCACCCAATGTTCAACGTGGATCTCCTTCGACCATATTTCCCACCATTATTGGACACCTCAGAGATAGCAGAACAGTTGAAACCAATAGATATCAACCCTGACTACATGCAACATGCATCCAATGATCATATTATGGACACATAGGTCAAGGGTACTCTCCAGTAGAGGATCCAACTTTATCGAGTTGTCAAAGAAGGGCAGCTCTTGCACCAAGGCAAGTGGCTCACCCATGGCCAAATTCAACAAACATTTTTTCATCTGATGGGGGAACTCAATGCAAAGGATACCATTGATTCCTAAGGGGGGAGGATTGATACAAATGTATGTCGGTGGCCTCCCACCTATTCCAACTGGCTCATTTTGGCAGTTTGTTTTTCTAGTTTTTGGGACCCAAACTCCGGGGTCGTTTTGAGGCCCTAAAGAACATTTTTAGGGCGCTCCACAGTCACACTATACGTTTAGAGTGTGACAAAAAAATGCATAGTCCTCGGATAGACCTTTCCAATGTGCTATCGTGTGCCTAAAATGGAGATCGTATGCAAAAGTTATGACCCTGAGAAGTTGATGTACTAACTTACCCCAACATGGCCCACATGACTTTTGGTGCTTCATCTCCTAGGGTTATGTTTTTGGATGTCTAGGGTTTTGGCATTCCTATTTATTGTAAAAAGGCTTGGAGAGCCTCATTGTAACCATGTTCTTGTGAATGAGCACAACTGTCATATCTCTTCTCAGAGATAAGCCACCACCATTCTATCAAGCTTGTTTTCAATCTGCATTTTACAATTTCAACATATTTCCTTATTGAATAGAAGCTAGTTTTATTGTATCTCTGTTATTGTTCCTTGTTTTTCTGTGTTAAGAATAATAATAATCTGTATTCATTTCGTTCTGCTCATAAAATTCAGATCAATGCACCTTCAACATTTCAAATCTTGATGAATTCTATTTTCAATCCCTTACATAGAAAATTGTTGTTAGTATTTTTTGATGACATACTAATATACATAAAACATTGGGAAGAACATGTACAACATGTTGACATAGTATTACAACTATTGGACGAGAAAAAACTTTATGAAAATCCTTCCAAGTGTGCCTTTGGGGTTGAGAAAGTGGAATATTTGGGTCATATCGTATCTCATGAAGGTGTAAAAGTGGACCATAACAAAATTAAATCTATGAGGGAATGGCCAATTCCCAAAACCTTGAAGAAACTTAGAGGATTCTTGGGATTGGCAAGCCATTACTGCAAGTTTTTCAAGAACTATGGTCAAATAGCAACACCACTAAAATAATTATTAAAGAACAAAACATTTTCTTAGACTGAAGAAACAACCAAACCTTTTGAAAAATTAAGGAGGATATGTGTACAACTCATTTCCTAGCCACATATGACTTTAACAAAACATTTATTTTGGAGTTTGATGCATTAGTCCATGGAATTGGTGTAGTTTTAATGCAAGAAGGAAGGCCCCTTGCCTTTGAAAGCATCCAACTTAAAGGAAAAAAAGTTACCCAAACCCATTTATGAAAAATAAATGTTGGCCATACTACATGTAGTTCAAAAATGTTCCCTTACCTAATAGGAAGATACTTCAAAGTAAAAACAGATCATCATAGTTTGAATTACTTCCTGGAGCAATGATTATCTTCAGAAGAGAAACAAAATTGGGTTACAAAGATGTTAGGTTATGGATTTGAAATTATCTACAATAAAGGAAAACATAATGTGTGGAATATTATGTTTTAAGGAAAGATGAAGAAACAAAAGGTTCATTGTGTGTTATTTCCATTCCACAATCTGATTGGGTGGAAGAAGAAAGGAGAAAATAGAAGTAACATCAAGAGGTGATCAAGATCATTCAACAACTACAAGAGGATCCTAGTTCATTAGATAATTGTGTATGGAATAATGATTTTCTATGGTATCATGATCTCCTATATTTATGCAAGAATTCCCAACTCAAACAAGAGGTCCTTCTAGAATTGCACACTTCTCCTAGAGGAGGACATTCCAGATTCTTGAAAATGTATCACATGATCAAGAAGGATTTTCTCTGTGAAGATCTTAAAACTAATGTTCAAAAGTTTGTGTCTAATTTATTTTTCTACCAACAAAATAAGTGAGAGACAATCAAGATGTCATGTCTCCAACAACTATTAGCTATACCAAGTCAACGTTGGGAAGAAGTGTCAATGGATTTTATTACAGTTTTACCCAAATCCAAAAGAAGGCATGTCATCATGGTAGTTGTGGATCGAATGAAAAAGTATGCCATTGTTTTCTCTCTTTCTCATCATTTAAAAGAAAGTACAATAGCCACAACATTCATGGAAAAAATTCAAAAGCTATATGGAGTCGCCAAGATTATTCTGAGTGATAGAAGTCCAATTTTCAATGGAAATTTTTTGACTAAATTGTTTTCTTGTTTGGGTACTCAATTGGCCCATAGCTCATCTTAACACCCTTAATCCAAAGGGGAAAATGATATTGTGAATAAATGTCTAGAAGGATATTTTTGTTTCTTTGCATTCGATAAAAAAGACACAATGGGCCATGTGGTTGTCCTTGGCAGAATGGTGGTACAACAAATTCTTCCATACTTCACCAAAAACGTCCCCATTTCTAGAACTTTATGTATATCATCCTCCATCCATTATATCACCCTTGAAAGGGAATACAAAGGTTCAATCAGTGGAGGACCACATAGGAAACCAACAAGAGGTTTTCAAACTATGTAAGGATAACTTGGTTATGGCACAAAATAGGATGAAACAACAAGAAAATCAACATTGCAGTGAAACGAAATTTGAAGTGGTGGATTGGGTATTTATGAGGCTACAACCATATAAACAAATGTCCCTCAAGCAACAAAATAAGGGCAATAAATTAACACCCAAATATTGTTACCCCTATAAGGTTTTTCAAAGGATTGGAAGTATGGATTACTGATTGGAGTTTCCTCCATCTTCACGTGCACATCCAATATTCCATTTTTCTTGCTTAAAGAAGGTAATTGACAACAAGATCCCAGTCCAAACTATTTTATCATAGATTATTGAAGAAGGGAAAATCATACTAGAACCATAAAAAATCCTTGAAACAAGGATTAAGCAACTGATAAATTGAGCAATTACGATGTACCTCATCAAATGGAAGAACCTACAAGTGGAAGGGGAAACATAGGAAGATGATTTCTTCATGTAGAAACACCCACAATTAGTAAAGTGTTGATGAAAACACTTGTTTGGAAGGTAGGGGCATGTTAATACCTAGAAAAAGGCCCATGTTATGTGTAAAACCCCTTATTAAGTCCTAGATATTGAATTATTACATTTATAGTGTTATAATTGTATGTCGGCTAGAACCCTTCATTGTACTCATTCATTATAATTGTACCCTTTGACTCATATTATATTGTGAATTATGTGTATTGTAAAAGGAGTTTTCCCCCTTGAAGTTGACGGTATTCATTGACTTTTTGTTATTTTTAAGGCATTGGATCCTAACATTTTAGGTGATCACTTCAAATGAACATGCTATTATATTCTACTTTTAGATGTTTTATTTTATTAAAGATATTATTTTTCGATATGTAAACAACTTTGGATGTGTACAGTAAGATCAATATGAACCCACACTTCTAACCCGTGGTTGTTTTCATAAAAGGCTAATTTTTTATTAGAAAAAGGGTTGCAACATAATGATACAACTTTGTAATACAAAAATGGAGAGGAAGGATTTAATCGGTGGTGTGAAAACCAAGGAAAGGAGAAGTATAATATTTTAATAATAGTTTATTCATTAAGTAGTTAGCTATAATATATATAAAAAAATTAAAAAGGGAGAAACAATCAAATGTGACATCCATGTTCCATGTGCATGTATGAACAATGTCATTCTATGTAAAATATATCATATTTTTATAATTATTCTTGTTCAACTGTTATGTTGTTCCATTGTATATCAATTGGTATCAAAGCCAACTTTTACAACCACCACAAGGGATCCATTACCTTCTTTAATCTTTTGTAACCATTATAGGTATCCATTTCCTTATTATTCAATCTTTTGTAGCCATTGTGAGAATATGTTCCCTTCTTCTTTAGGCTTATGTAGTCATTACAACCATTTGTTCCATTTTTCCCGAAGATTTTGTAGAAATTATAGGGATATTTTCCCTTTTTATTCAAGATTACATGGCCATTATAAGGATATTTTCTCTCTATATGCAACAAAAATCATTTTTTCTTGCATGTCACACATGATCCCTAAAAAACAAATAGCACAATGAGGACATCTCTCTCATAAATCTACAAATTCGTCTCTTCTAGCAACAATAATATCTTTCCGAGTAGTAACGTCCCCCAACTTAATTGAAGAACATTAGATGTGGAAAATACACATAAATACAAAATTTTTCTTCTAACCAAATTTCCTATAGCTTATTAGCTACAAATTATACACAGATTTAACTATTTTTTGATACCATGTAAATAAATGTGTCTACAAAACTCAAAATTAACATGAATATCACACCCTCACTGTGAAAAACCGCACACGAAACATCCTTTGTATTGTGCATAGGAACTATTCATAGTGCATGCACAATAAGCTTTGTACTATGTGAAAAAATTATTCCCAGATTGCGCGAAGATTTGAGCACCATTCTAGAATCTCATTACTGATACTATTAAAATCAATTAACAGATACATTCAAACATAGAATTACAAACAACATGACAATCAATCTTAATCAATTGTCCATACTAGTTAAAAATGCAAATGAAACTAATAATTTCACCATAACAACATATAATTCATTCTCATGCACAAACTAAAATGCACAACAGTTAAACTCATACATAAACTCAAGAGAAAAGATGAACACTTATCTTTTTAAAATAGTTGTGCAACCAACTTCTTTGGATGCATGTTCCACCCAACCATAGACATTCTATTCCAAATCACAATAGAAAGTCACCCTTGGATTAGGGCTAGGAATCCACATGAAAAGGGTGCCTCTCACCATTCACTCACAACTCAATATCCCATAACCCATTGGTATTCTCATACAACTATCTAGAATTTCCTCCAGCTCTCTTCCTCTTGACCTTTTCAACCCAAGGAATGTACCCCTTCATTGACCTCAGTATATTGACAATTCCATTCATTTATCATGGTATCTCTAACACAATTAACTAGAATATCTCTACTAGGAATTCAAGGAACTCATTGTTAGGAAAACTACTAGCAACAACAACAACCACCTATTGTTACAATGAAATTCACACAATAGTTCACTCTTCAGGCTTGACAACATGGATCTTCAATCTTCAGTTCCAAAGTGCTACAAAATTCTGTAGCATGCTTCCAAATTTTCCCATCCTTGTTTCTCTATCCCTAGTGTTCTTTTTTTTCTTCTCTCTGCTTGTTGTTCATGTAAAAATCTGTGTAAAAATACCTGTAACTGCCCATATGAATTTCCTCTATTTTCCGAAGACAACTGACTAATCACTCTTACCAATGTTGATTTTACTTTAGCCCCATGCTCTCCAATAACTATGGGATATGACTCTCACACCCACCCTCTTACATTATTTTAATGATTAAGCTCTAATACACTTAAAAAAAAAATAAAGTTACCCCCAATGATAAATAAATTCAGGAAAATTGGTTTAATTAATACCCATAATTAATTTCCCCCTTTGACCCCTCTTAGACACTCTCCTATCTTGTGGAAAAATCAACCCCCATCTCTATCCATATCCCCCATAAGCTAGTATCATATTTTATTTATTTAAAAACATAAAATGCAATCACATATTGCATCACATGGCCATAACCACAAACATATCTACATTATACATTAATTAAACTTGATATTATAGTGGGTAGGTTACATTCCCCCTCCCCTACAATTGTGCACCTTCATTAGTGAACAACATCTTGTCGAATACATATACAAATTTACATCACATTACAATATTCAGAAAAAAATCAAATTCTACAATGTTTACCCTCCAACAATAGTGCCAACCAAAATCTCATATTTCTCTCAACTTGTTGACCCAATGAATGTTCCTCCTTCACTATTCTCAGTCCATTGGGATGAACCATACTTTTATCAAGGTTGTCAGTGTAGGTGACCATAATTCTTAGATGTGTTTCTTGAACTCTAGCTTCCCAATAATGGAGTCTTGAATTTTCAATTTCTGTTTCCTTCAAAATTGACAAACATTTGTGGGTATTCCTAGCACATAGTTTCTTGATGCTCCCATGTTGCAGATTCAGAACCATAGAAATTCCATTGAACCTTTACCATCCCTATGGATTTATTCTTGATAACTTTGACTTTCTAGTCCAGGATGCGTATTGGTTCAACCCGAAAATCCCATTTGTTTTCCATTTGGATCATAGTCCAATCAATTATGTGGTTAGAGTTAGGATCATATTGATTTAATAATGATACATGAAACACATTATGCACTCTCATGGATGTAGAAAATGCTAACATGTATGCAACTGACCCAATCTTCTTTAATATTTCAAAGGCCCACAATGTTGTTAGAATATAAAAGATGGTGTGCTCATTTTACCATTGACAATACCCTCGTCACCCAACCACAAGACGAAGCCTCCCTCCGAGCACCTTAACCTTGAATGAGAATTCCTTCGGAAGCAAATCCTAGGCTAGATAGCCAAACAAAGAGTAGTGCATCAATCCCCAAGGATAGTGCATCACAAAAGACTGATCAGATGTTCCAAACCCTAGCCAAGAGAAATCCAAGCCAATACTAAAACTAGTTGTTGCTGCAGTTGCACCTGCAACCCTCCTCCAAACATGTGCACCAGACTACAACTACAGTGCGCACCAACTGGGAAACTGCAATTTTGAGATGCTGTCAAATGAGAACTGGCGCCCTGTATTTATAGTAATCCTGCCAGTTTGTTGGGGCCAACTTCTCCTTCTGGGTATGTGTCTGTTCAATATATTATTATTAATTCTGGCCGACTTCTTCTCTTGGAGGCTAATAGCCTAATATAAATTATCTTCTTGAGCTGACAAGACTTCTAGGGTTATTAGCCAATTCATTAGGGTTTCTATTGCTTCTCGGAGTCTTCTATTCTCGTCAGGTTCACACGTGGGGGTAAATACCTCCTGCAACTACCATAATATTAACACTCCCTCCTAGCTAGAGAGGTATTTATAGGTAATGGTCTTGAGCACAAAACATACCATTTACCCGGTAGCATCAA
>ML780728.1:1185099-1196674 GCA_009831015.1 Picea engelmannii
ACATCGATTATGAGAAGTAGAGAAAAATGAAACATGAAACATAAAGAAAACAAACTTGTAATACAGTCGGGACGGGATCGGGAATCTTCAAATTTTGCTTGTATTAACTTCTTAATGCCAAAACTCAATTTACAAATCAGTACAAAAAAGTCCAGCCCTGTGTTATTCTTTTGGTGATCTATTTATACCAATTTGCCCTTCCCTACTCCTATTTTCAAAAAGTGCCAGCTGCTTGCCTTTACGTGACTCAGTGCATATTATACATCTGTCCATAAACTGGATACAAGCTGTGAAAGTTCCGCTTGGCAGCTGTGAGGAGCGAAAACACTCCATCTCTTCTACTTTATTTTCAAAAAGGGCCAGGTGCTTGTCTTTGCATGGACTCAGTGCATATCCTACATCTGTCCATGAATTGGGATACAAGTTGTGACGGCTCTGCTTGACAGTTGGCCTCGGCGAAATAGCACTCTCGAGCCAACTGTGGAAGTTTATTACCTGTTTTTGCATCAATGATGTGAAGAGCGCTGAGTTGTGCTCTTGGTTGAATCAAATGTTTATCAACTTGAGTCATATCTACCCTGTCCATTTTAGAGATATGCATCAAATCTCTTTCATTCTTTTCCTTTAGATCGAGGGAGATCTGTCCTACGTCCATTTGCCTCAACGTCTCTGAGTCACCTCCATTCTCCATTTCTAGCAGCTCGCCATTTATGGAAGTGAAGGCTTCTTCTAACGAACAGGTTACTTTTTGAGCCTATTCCTTGGTCAAGGTAATATTATGTTCCCAATCTTTTAGCAAAATATTACCTCTTATTTGTTCTGCGATGGTGAGCCCTGGAGAATCTGTGGAAAACCTGTTGTTGGTAGCTATTACTGCCTCTTGAAAAGCTATCCGAGCAACTTCGGCTTTCTTTTCTCTGGTGGTCAGATTCTCGGAAATCTGATACATCAACAGACAATCTTCTTGAATTACTCTAACCTTTCCCAACAGATTCTACTGTACAGAAGAGATCCTGCCTCTGATATCAATCGCTCGGGATTTAAAACCCATGACATCGATCATTTTTCTTTCATCAACCTCTACTTGAGCCTGTAGCTCTGTGATCATATTTCTCTGCTGATCAGCCTGCACCCGACCTTCTCGGATCACCGAATGTGCTTGCTCCAGCTTGACTTTGAGAGTTTCTATCTCATTCTTATCAGCCAATCTAGCCTATTCCATCTCTGTGTTGGCCTGGACCTTGGCATTTTCTGTAGTTGTAGTCAACCTGGCTTCAAGGATCTTGATGAGGCGATTTTTTCTTTTTAATTAGAGATTCATCTGCCCAACCGAGAATTGATTTGCCGAAGCGTAGGCACCCAGTGTTCCAGCGATTTCAGTAGCAAGCTGGTCACTTTTCTTGTTCTTACCATCTGTCATGATTTTGTATTTTTTAACAGTGGACTCTCCCTCTTGACAAAATTCTCACTTCACCACAGCTTTTCTCTTTTTATCAAAAAATAACTCATTAGGAGGGAGTTCCTCTGTCCTTATAGGCCTCATCTCTTCACCAAATATCCATCCCTCGCTAATATCTCCCAGTGCCGACTGCAAGGGCGTGACAGAGGAGATGGGTTTTCCTATTTGCATTGTTGATTCTTTTGGAGTATTGACAGGGTTCTGTTCTTTTTCAGTCTCTGCTATCTGCTTTCTTGGTGGGTCTGGAGTTTTTCCTTCAGCATCCGAATTCTTTTTGCTTGGAGGGTCTGGATTTTTTTCCTTAGCCTCCGAACTCTCTTTGCTTGGCGGATCTGGAGTCTTTTCTTTTGCTTTGGGATTACCCATTTTCTCCTCTTCCGGTTGTTGCCCAGGGATAGATATTACCTCTGCAGAATCTTCAGCATTTTTATCCTTTGTCTCGGTAATGGCCAAACCTCCCAACACAGTGGGAAGACATCTTCGCCTATGCTCTTGGAATCTTAACACAACTGTTGTGTCTTCGGGTGCTAGCGATTGGATCCGGGCTAACACCTCTTCATAAGATTTCTCTCCTCGGAAAATGTCGTCCGAGGGGGAATTCTCATGTTTGAATCTCTTAAGCCCAACCTGAGCCAGATGATTTCTTACAACTCTCTGTGGATCATGTTTTTTGATCTAAATGGAGGCCAACTTTAGGTCCTCCAGGGCAGCAGACTCGGCTTTGGCATGCCCAAAATCTAGTAAAGAATATGAATTCATTCGAATGGGAAAAGAAGGCCATACCTTCCTTGAATAGCCCTTGAGTTCCTTGCTTACGCCCCCGATTATTGTTTTCCATGCAACTTCATGACAAGCTAGTTTATCGGGAATGAACAGAGGTAGCGCATGAGGGGGAACAGAAGCCCTGAAAACTCTGATGTATGAGAACTCTGCTTCTACATACCAATCTGCGACGCTACTCAGACCTGTTGAAACGCTATCTGATATGCGAGGTGGCGGGTGATAAAAAATAATGATGTGCAGGGGCACCATCACCCAATTGAAAATCTCGTATGGGAACTTTCCAGCTTTATTTTCCCATAATTTATCATGGTATTCGTGCACTGGTTTTTCTTGGGTTGGATTCCAAGACCAATTCATCAAGGGGAAAGGCATCATGGAACATATCGCATCCATGATATATGCCGACATGTAAAACGCTGAGGGTTTCCCACCTGCCTTTTTCTCCCGATACTCTATGACCCTATTAGCTAAGCTGTCTGAGAGCATCTTTGCCCAATTGAATGAGAAACCTTCGGCGACTTGAAATATGAGAGGCACCCAAGAGACATGGAAATGAGAGGTATCTTCTCGCCCGAACAGGCGACATGTCATCATGGCCACATACATGTATTGTGGCTCCAGCGAAGCAATAGAATACACTCCCTTTTCATTCTCTCTGAACGTCACGGAGCGCGAGACCCAGTCTTTTATCAAACCAGGCATGGTTTTGTCATATTCCTCGCACTCCTTCTTTTTGAATTCCTCCAGGAATTCAGTGCCATATGTATATTCAGAAGTTGCTGGGAGCTTGTACATGTCTTGTAAATGCTCTGGCCAGAAAGTTCCGATAGCCACTCGTCGACTGTTCATAATTGTTCTGGTGGGCAGGTCTACATGATCCAAATCCCAGCGGATCATGTCGTAGTAAGGGAGCAACCGGGGCCTGGTTGCTATTCTGTGCATCCCGGACTGGACAACTATCTTATATTTGGTGTGCAAATTGTCTCTCTCGTTGCCGTCAGAATCGTCTGAGTAATCAACTAATTCTGCCTGCAGAACATTGGACACCTGCGACCAGTCAGAAATTGAATTGATACTTCAGGGTGAAGTATCAGAGACACTATCTGAGCCCAGACTTGTAACTTCAATATTTGCCTTCGTCGCTTTCCGCGGAGCCATGACTGAAGCTGGCGTTTTCGCTCTTCTATGATAAACCTACGTATACATGCAGATGTTAATTCACTCTGAAAGTGACGAGCTGTGTCGTTTATAAAAGGTTTTTATTATAAAAAATGTGACTCCCGTATATATTTGAGACTTTTGTATTCTCCGTAATAAGTCTATCCAATCACAATTAACAAGAAATTGATTGCGTAAAAATCCGATTATATTTATTCGTGGATTTACCCTAATTCTTCATTAATGTCATCAATGTTCGGCGGCTTGACAGGCAGTCGGGGTATGGAGAGCAGCAAGTGCTTTGGGAAATGCGCAAACCTCGATGCGCGGGACAGGACGCATCTCGTTTTATTTTAAAATTTCAAACTTAACAACGTTAACCATTTTCTCGCTCATTGCTGCATCGTGGATTTCCTTTCAACAATTTGAATCTTTAACTCGCGAGACTGCGAGGGCCGACTTGGATTCAATTAATAGTAATCATGATTTGGAGAGTCATTAATTGCATAATTAATCTATTCGCCACTTCGCGATTCGAAAATTCGAAGACAGATTTTTGGGGGAATGGTATTCCGAGTCGCGATACCGCGATGTGGCGATAATTAAGGCTCAAGATACGGGAAGAGGATCTTAGATTAGGTTACTAATTAACCTTGCCTTAATCATGTCGCAACTTCATGACTCGAGATTTTAGACACCTTATCTTTATGAAAGAAAGTGACGAGTGGCGAAATGTCGAGCACCAAATTTAACCATGGTTAGTTTTTGGACCTTTAATCCTTGACTAGGGTTATCGCAAGAATTATCGCGTTCTCGGCTCTCAGGTTTGTAAGAACAGAGACTTGGGTTTGACGAATGCCGAGACGTGAACTCCCGACAACGTCCACTCACGAGTTAAAAAAATTACCCTAGTTAAAGTCTTGGGTGAAAATTAAAGGTGAGTTCGCAGCATTCGCGACTCGAGACTTGTGAAATCAAAGATTTAAAGTATCCGACTTGCGATATTCTGAAATAAAACAAAGAGAAAACATAATTTCGAAAATGGATTTGTTTTTCTTTAAAGTAAGAAAAGCATTTCTGTTCAGGCGACAAGATTTCAGAGTTTTAAGATCTCGGAAGGAACAAGAAAATCAATCTTAGATTTCAAGTTTCAAAAATTGAAAATTTTTCGGAAGGAAAAAACAAGGGCGGATCCAACACATACAATCGACTCCCTTCGTCTAATAGAGTCCATACTTCCATATGCATCCTTATATAATTGGCTCTTCTTGTCTGACAGAGTCCACGCTTCTGTTTTAGTTGTCATCATAAGTCTTTCTCCAATTTCTCTTGATGTCTAACTTCTAAGTCTCTTCAAGATTGATTCAACTTATCTTGCAATAGCTTCCACATGATTTGTATTTCATCCTTTCATGTGTATTATCTAATGATATTCATTCTTATCTTGTTGTTCTTCCATAGGTATACTTCTTCTTGGAACACATTATTTTCCAAGAGATAGATATACAAGATATGTATAAAAGACGATGCAAGCAAGATATGTACAAGAAATAAGAAGAATGGTGTTACCTTTTAGTAGAAGAAGTCTGTTCCATCCTGCTTAGTCTTCTTAGTAGGTTCCTTTTCTTTGGCAATAAATTCTTCATGTTTCTTCTTCCTTTTCTTTAGCTCGGGACATCCTGTAGTGACCGTACTTCTGACAGTTGAAGCATTGTATTTCTGAAATGTCTTTCTCTTGATTTAGCTTCCTCTTTGAACCAAACTTCCTTTTGTTCCTGAAATTCTTGAATCTTGCTGTGAAGGCTTGATCATCGTACTTCTTTTGGGGTTTCTATTTTGCATTGATCCTTGATTCTTCTTGAGCATAGCAAGTCCAAAGTTCTTCAAATGTTGAGTACTCCTTCCTTGTATTCATGCTTGCGGTAAATGCATCCCATGTCTTAGGAAGACCATTGAGTACTATGTTCACCAATTCCTTTTCTGAAGTGATCTCTTCAATATCTTGTAGTTGATCTCTTAGCTGGGAGATCCTTACAAAGTATGATGTTATGCTATCATCATCTTTCATCTTCATGTCACGGAGCTCATTCTTCAGACTCATAACTTGTCCAGTGTTTCTGACTGAGAAGAGATTTGTTAGGGCATTGTACATCTTCTTTGATGAGTCAATATGGGAGATGTAGGGTATCAAGTGGTCTTTTATGGAATCCACTATGATACTCATAGCATTGATGTCAACATATTTGAACTTCTCCATAGCTGCAATGTTCTGCGGTTCCTTTTCTTCTCCTCCCGTAAACTCTGGCTTCATGATCTTTCCTTTCACAATATCCAGCACTTTATTCTTAGCAAGGATGAGGTCAATCCTTTTCTTCCATGCTCTGAAGTTAGAGGCTCCATCTATCTTGTTCTCAGACTTCATAGAGTTCATCATGGCTTGCTTGACTTGGTCAAACCATAGATTTGACTAGAAATCCAAACTTCACGTCTTGGCCTTCTGAGAGTACCAGGAGATGCGTTGGGCTAGGGCGCACTGATCTATCCAGAGATTAGGTCAATCTCATCACTTAAGGTGCCTCAATAAGAGGTTTCGGGTTTCTGCAACTGCTTCTGCTAGTAACCCTAGTTGTAGTGCTTTTGGAAGCTGCTCCTACTAGTAACCCTAGCGGCAGTTCCTCAACAAGTTCAATATCTAGCGGCTATGTTTCCTTCTAGCGTTTTAGGCTGACTGAAGGGGTGTGGGCCCATAACCTGTTAGAATATAAAAGATGGTGTGCTCATTTTACC
Source organism: Picea engelmannii (assembly GCA_009831015.1). NCBI lineage: Eukaryota > Viridiplantae > Streptophyta > Pinopsida > Pinales > Pinaceae > Picea > Picea engelmannii. Next base: position 1,191,287 of record ML780728.1, read on the forward strand.
ATTGACGATACCCTCGTCTCCCAACCACAGGCCGAAGCCTCCCTCCGAGCACCTTAACCTTGACTGAGAATTCCTCTGGAAGCAAACCCTAGGCTAGATAGCCAAACAAAGAGTAGCGCATCAATCCCCAAGGATAGCGCATCATAAAATACTGATCAGATGTTCCAAACCCTAGCCAAGAGATATCCAAGCCAATACTGAAACTAGCTGTTGTTGCAGCTGCACCTGCAACCCTCCTCCAAACCTGCGCACCAGACTGCAACTGCAGTGTGCACCAACTGGGAAACTGCAATTCTGAGGTGTTGTCAAATGAGAACTGGTGCCCTGTATTTATAGTAATCTTGCCAGTTTGTTGGGGCTGACTTCTCCTTCTGGGTATGTGTCTGTTCAGTATATTATTATTAATTCTAGCCGACTTCTTCTCTTGGAGGCTAATAACCTAATATAAATTATCTTCTTGAGCCGACAAGGCTTCTAAGGTTATTAGCCAATTCATTAGGGTTTCTCTTGCTTCCCAGAGTCTTCTATTCTCGTCAGGTTCACACGTGGGGGTAAATACCTCCCGCAACTACCATAATATTAACAAATGTCTTGTTTCTAACTTTGGGAAGCAACCTAATCTTAACGAACTTATTTTCGATTTCAGTTTTAGAAAAACATATTGACCCACTTTAAAATTTCTAAAAACTCTATTCTTGTTTGCATAAATTTTCTTCCTGTCATGGGAAACCATTAAATTCTGTCTGATGGTTATCATCTTCTCTTGCATTTCCCTCAACAAATATGGCCCAATTATAGCTTTGTCTATGGGTTATACGAGCTCACAAGTGTGTTAAACTTCTTGCCATACAATGCTTCAAATGGGCTAATTTTTAATGAGGCTTGATACCCATTATTGTAAGAAAATTCTAATAAGAGGATATAATATTCCCACTCTGATGGTTGGTCCATCACATACATTCTAAGCATGTATTCAATTATTCTTTTAGTCCTCTCCATTTACGCATCTAACTCATGGTGATATGCTTTATTGAATTCAAATTTGTTACAAATCCCTTGAAAAAACCTTTCCAAAAATTAGATGTGAATTTTGTATCTCTATTTCAAACAATTTCCTTAGGCACCCCATGTATCATGACAACTTCTTTCATGTAAATATCTGCAATATTTGTTGCCTTGTGTGTTTTTTTCACATGAATAAAATGTGTGCCTTGGTTAGTTTATCTACCACCACCATGATGGAATCATGTTTCTTCACTGTTATGGGAAACTTTGTAATAAAATCAATTTTAACCATTTCCCATTTCCACTCAGGAATGGGCAATGGTTGTAGCATCCTTGTTGGATGTCTATTCTTTGTTTTTACCTTTTGGCATTCTAGAAACCTGACTATGTAATTAACCACTTCTTTCTTCATCCCCAACAAAAAGTGTTGGCTTCTTACAACTTCAATTGTCTTATGATATCCTAGCTTCCCAACATATGACACATAATCCATTTCCCTTAGCACTATATTTTCCATCCCTCCATAATTGGGAACATATATTTTTCCTTTGTACATGAGTATTCCATCCTCTTTCAACTTAGAATAATTAATTTTTGGCTGTAAATCGCCTTGGTGTAATATCTATTTCATTTTTAGATATTGTTAATTTGAACTTACAACCTCTAAAATTTTACCTCTTAAATCTGTGTTTAAAATAATAATGGATGAAATATGCATTTCCTGAGCTATTTTTCTTATTGGATTGGCCACCATATTTTCCTTTCCTTTTATATGCTTAATTTCAAAGTCATATTCGCTCAAAAATTTCAGCCACCTAGTTTATCTGGTATTTAATGTTGTCTTTCCAAATAAATGTTTTAGACCACAGTGGTCTAATCTTAATTCAAATATTCGACCCATAAGGTAATGTATCCACATTTTCAATTCTTGAACAATGAATGCCAATTCTAAGTCATGTGTAGCATAATTCCTTCCATTCTCTTTTAGTTTTCTAGATTGATAGAACACCACATGATCGTTTTTACTAAGGAATCCCTCAAGCCCATCCTTGCATGCATCCATGAACACTACAAAATATTCATCTAGATTTGAAATATTTAATATGGGTGCACTGGTCAATATGTTTTTCAGTTGTTGAAATCTGTCTTCACACTTGGAAGTCCATTCAAATTTCACTATCTTCTTTTGCAAATAAGTGATTGGACTTGCAATCTTTGAAAACCCTTTTATGAATCTTCGGTAATAATCGTAAAAACCCATAAACGATTTGATGTTTGTCACAATTCTTGGAGCTGGCCACCCTCTAATGACCTCTATCTTCTCGGGATCAACTACTATCTCATATGCTAATATAATATGCCCCAAGTAGTGAATCATGTTTTAATAAAATATGCACTTACTTAGTTTTTCATACAACTTGTGCTCTCTTAAAACTTGCAAAACCGTTCTTAAATGTTTCTCATGCTCTTCTTTTGTCCTCTATTATATGAGTATATCATCTAAGAAAACAATCACAAAATTTTCTAGGTACTCCCTGAACACTTCATTCATCAGGCACATGAAAAATGTTTGGAAATTTGATAGCCCAAAAGACACTACTGTAAATTCATAATGCCCATATCTTGTTATGAACGTTGTCTTGTTGATATCATCTTCCTTTATTCTCAGTTGATGATAACCTGATCTTAAGTCAATCTCCTAAAATATTCGTGTTCCTTTCAGCTGATAAAAAAGATCATCAATCCTTGGAAAATGATATTTGTTCTTTATTGTGACCTTATTCCAATATCTAAAATCAATATAGATCCTTAAAGTCCCATCTTTATTCTTCACAAAACAAATTGAGGCTCCCCAAGGGGACACACTTGGGTGTATATACCCCTTATTTAACAACTCTTCAAGATGCATCTATAACTCTTTCAATTTGGTGTGCCCATTCTGGAAGGTTTCTTGGACACTAGGGAAGCTTCTAGCACCAAATGGGTATAAAATTCAATGTCTTTATTTAGTGGAAATCCTGGGATTTCCCCAAACACATCTTCAAAACATTTCAATATCTGATGGTCTTCAATACTTTCCACTTTATCTCTAGTTGTCTCTTCCATATGGAATGAAAAAATTCGACATCCTTTCCTAAAACTCCTTTTTCAGATGCATGGCTGAAATTTCTCTAACAACTACATTTCTCAGAATTTCTCAAATCTTTCTCTACTACCCTACCTCATCAAAACAAGTTATTGTCTTGTTGTAATAGTGTAGGACAACCTGGTGTTTTTCCAACCAATACACACCAATTAGGAATTCATATGAACCCAATGGTATGTTCACATATACCTTTGTTTTGATTCCATTCATGTCTATTGGGAAGTCTTTAACCAATTCATTGATCTTTCTCTTAGCCCTTGTGGCTAACTGAACTAACCAAGATTTCTTCTACTTAATCTACTGCTAAAATATTTCAACAATATTAGATTTTATGTAAGCATGGCTAGCTCTAGAATCAATTAAAATTGTTATGGGTTGGTTATCAAAATTACCTTCCACTTCAATCATAGGGGATTGATGCTCTGTTTGCTTGATGTCCAAGGCTGCATAAATCCTTGGCATGCTTCCTTCCATGTCTTCAACTATTTTAATCTCCTGAATGTTGTGTACAATCATTATTTCACCTTTGTAAGGGTAGTCCCTATATAGGTGATTTCCATCACATCATAAACATTGTACAAGTTGTTTGCTTGGCCTTTTCCCAAATGAATATATTGTCTTGTTTTCATTTTGGGTTGATTGTCCTTGTTGATTTGCTTGAGATTTATTCTTGAAAAGGGTGGCTTAAAACAATTCTTCCTTTGATCCCTCTTTCCTTTCATCATGTCATTCCAAGATTTTTGGAAGATTGGAATCCCTCTACTTTTCTCTCCTTATGGTCTCCTCCAAAATATTGGGGTTATCATAATGTATATTGTAAATGTATAAGGAGGGTAAACCACCTAGAAATATTTGGATTTTGACTTTATCATCCTTGATGAAGCCAACATACTTCAACAACTCAAAGAACCTCTTCTCATATTCATCCATTTTCATGCTTCCCAACTTGATTTCAAGGAACTCTTTCATCTTCCTCTCATAGTAATGCTTTATCAAATATTTCTCCCAGAAATATCCTTTGAACTATCTCCATGAGACCTTCCCCTCATTAAAGTGTTTTTCTTTCTGAACCTGATACACCACATAGTTTTCTTTCCTTGCAAGTAGTAGGTTGAAATTCGTGTTTATACCCTGGAGGGAGAATCATGCAGATGGAAATATTTCTTCATTTCCAATAGTCAGGTCTCATCCTCTTCCCCCTTCCTATGCTCACCTTTGAAAATTTGTGGCTTGATTTTCTCGAGTTCACCTTGAAATATGTCTGTCTCAGTCCTTCTACTCTTCCTCCTGACAGGAGACACACATGGGCTATGCCCTAGCCCTGAACTTGCATGAGCTCTCCTAGTGTATTTCCCTAGGGAATGATGGTATCTTCTCATACTCCTTGAGTTCCTATCATTCCCATGATCATCCCTTCTACTATGGGATCTAGATGTTGTCACTTGTCTATCAATAGTTATTTACTTTGTAGTAGAGTCTTTATTGGCTTTCCTCTAAAACATGTTCAAGCTCTGTAGTATCTCTTCTTGAGATTTCATAATATTTTCATTGCCATACCTATAGATCTACATTTCTCTCTACAAGATTCTCATAGTTACAAGCTCACGACTGTCTCTTCTTCCATTAAACTCTGTCTCAACATTTCCCATGCTAACATGTAGCCCAATGAATTCCTCTTCATGACTATAGGACCCTTGGGAATCCTCCATGAATGTGGTTCTCATACATGAACCAAAATTCCTTCTTCTACCTTTAAACTTTGCAAGAAAATGTGCATGCAAATTATTTTTTGTTATCCAAAGACATATAAATACAAAATTCTGGAAAATAATGCATAATTATTTTTTTCCCCGCTCTTTAATGCCACCGATCACCTTCTTTTGCATTGAGTGTAACTTAAACTACCCAGATCAATTTTTTGGGTTGATATATGGATCTTCCTCTCCAATGTGTTTCCAATGAATGCATTCTTTCTCAATTTTGAGCTCCAAGTGAAAAATTATAGCCATCTGAATATTGGTAATTTATCCATTTTGTACACTTTTCATTCTAAACATAGTTACTAGCTTAATGAGAACTCTACAAAGTTCTCATTTTTTTTGGTCACATTTTTACCCTGTTTTTAAAAATGGTGCTACCAGTAGCACCCCCCCTATCTTTTTAGGTTCTTTTTTGATATTTTAAATTTCCTGATGCATAATATTTCCACATTATTTTTTTAAATGCTTGTTTTTTTT